>JANFAE010000381.1:0-106070 GCA_024613145.1 Pisolithus marmoratus
GTGGAGCACAGTGCATCACTGCCAGCACACTTGAAATACAGTGACTCAAAAAACCCTTTCAATGTTTTGCTGTTTTGTATTGATGGTGATGCGAAAAATCGGGGAAAATCTAATAAATCTTGAAAATATTCATCCAGATAGCCCTAGGTCCTGGCTTCAAAATGGTACCTTACTCGGGTTGTTTGGGTTTGTTTTTGTTGAGATATTGCATGTTTAATCAGGACAACTCATTGAAAGGGTTTTTTTTGCTGATGAAATGGCAGCATATTCATGGCAATTGGACAGCATAATTTATGGCTTGGAGCCTGAATTTTGGTGGTCATGCATGCTAGTGATTACATAATATATCACATAATCAATTTGATGGTTTGTCAGCATGTAAACAAGGCCAACCATTGAACTTGAGTCATTGATCCTCTATCCTGTACCATCACTCAATCAGGACTATTATCTCAGGGAAATGTCAGCAAATTATGGTGGTAATGGCATTACCATGAGTAGGATGTATGCCTAGCACCATTGGTCTCTTAAAAATAGTTGCTGAAATTCATTCCTGTACCATTTCTGCTACCAACACCTAAGGGGTCCTGACAGTAATCAGTATTGGGAAAGGTGAAAATGTCATGGATGTCATTCTGGCACTTCAGGACATGAAGAATGAACTACTCCCCTCTCAAATGGTGCATTTCTATGCAAGAAAAGCTGGTATCAAGGTTGGGGTGAAGCAATGTCCTCCTCTGCACACCTGGAGACAAGGAGGGTCAGCCAGACTATGCCCTGTGCTGAACTATGGATGACCAGGAAAGGATTATTTGGTCATAGGTGACCAGTGGCAACACCTAAGGACAGATGGGAGGGAAAAAATTTGCACCCTGCTAGCCCAATAGATGATTCCACCCAGAACCCCCCTGGAAAGTAAAGAAGGATTTTACTTCCCCAACCTTGATACCAGCTTTTCTTGTGTAGAAATGCACCATTTGAGAGGGGATTAGTTCATTCTTCATGTCCTGAAGTGCCAGAATGATGTCCATGACATTTTCACCTTTCCTAATACTGATTACTGTCAGGACCCCTCAGGTGTTGGTAGCAGAAATGGTACAGGAATGAATTTCAGCAACTATTTTAAGAGACCAATGGTGCTAGGCATACATCCTACTCATGGTAATGCCATTACCACCATAATTTGCTGACATTTCCCTGAGATAATAGTCCTGATTGAGTGATGGTACAGGATAGAGGATCAATGACTCAAGTTCAATGGTTGGCCTTGTTTACATGCTGACAAACCATCAAATTGATTATGTGATATATTATGTAATCACTAGCATGCATGACCACCAAAAATTCAGGCTCCAAGCCATAAATTATGCTGTCCAATTGCCATGAATATGCTGCCATTTCATCAGCAAAAAAACCCTTTCAATGAGTTGTCCTGATTAAACATGCAATATCTCAACAAAAACAAACCCAAACCACCCGAGTAAGGTACCATTTTGAAGCCAGGACCTAGGGCTATCTGGATGAATATTTCAAGATTTATTAGATTTTCCCCGATTTTTGGCATCACCATCAATACAAAACAGCAAAACATTGAAAGGGTTTTTTGAGTCACTGTATCTATCTGTGCTCCATGATATGGAAGCTCCACCTAATCCCAGGGTGTGCATTAAGTGTGGGGGGGATGGCATGTTTAGGTGCATGGAATGTGCTTACAGGCTGGTCTTGTGCAGCACATGTTGCATAGAAGTCCATCAGTTAAATCCCTTCCATAAGATAGAGAGGTAGGCAGGAACATTCTTTGAGGACTACTCTCTTAGATTGGTGAGTCATGTCAATGAATGAGACAACTTGTAGTTTACAATATTTGAAGGTGGGCTTTATCATGCACCTTGGCCATGGGGGAAAAACCATGTCCCTGCAGTGGATACCCAGGCTGTAACATATCCCCTAACATGGCCACAGCTGGACACCACCACATCTAGCCAGGCCAGAGGGTTGCAGCAGCAGTCTCACCATAGTAAATGTCAACAGAGTCCATTATTGCGATGTCCAGTATTGTAATTGCGATGGTGCCAAGGGCTCACAGCTACAGCTTCTCAGAGCAGGCTTATTTCCTGCAACAATGAGAGATTGCAGGACCTCCTTCACATTTCATGTGCTAGATGACTTCTTGTGGGACAATGTGGAATGTGGTACTTCTGCTATGAACTACTACAGCAAAATCCAGAGAATGACATCAAGCACCTTCTGCCATCTTGTCCCTGTAAGTAATCCATTGTATTTCAGGACAAGAAACTTCACATCCATCCATTCTAGGATAGATATAGAGAGTTGCTCAGGGTGTCCAGGGCATGGAGGAATTTGAAGTTACTGAAATGGAAAGGCTTTTATCCTGGGTCCTGTAATCTGGACTGCAGTGGACTTGTGTTGTTTTGCCCCACATGCCCTCAGCCTGGGATTAATATTCCAGAGATGGATGATGTGGAGTTATCTCAGTGGGTGATACAAACAATTTTTGCAAGCAAAGTACTTATAATAACAGCTGGAAGTATTCTTGTGTTATTGTAATGGACAGTAATTTCAAGGCAGAACACATGGCACCAAAAAATGTGGGCAATGAGACTTGGCTCATGGATGGACAGGGATACATGGTTGCATCACAGGATTACAAGACATATCTTGGTGGAACAAAAAACAGGATCATGGTACAATGGATATCATTTCCATCATGCTTTTACTAAATTTACTGGAAGCATTCTGACTGTAACAACCACTGCACAATCAGCCAGGCCAACCATCATAGAGGTCAGCTCGCATCCATGGGGATTGGGGGGTGTGCCTGTGCCAGACATGGTTGCTTCATCCCTCATTTGATGGTTGATTTTCAAAAGGGTGAGCTGTAAGTCTGTGGCTTTCCCAGATTACATTTACTAATCTGCAGCTAGACAAGTAAACATGGATTATGCACTAGTGCATGTGCTCCATCATGAAATGAAACCCTCCCAGCAAGTTCTACATTTCTATGACATTAATTGCCAATACAGTCAAAACCTGGGTCGCCAAATTGCTACAAACCCTTTCTTGTCCATTCCACAGGGAATTAAAATACAGCCAGGAATTGCTATCTGGCATGTGCATGGTCACAAGACAGAGTGTTTCACAAGATATGCTCCCAATTTTATACCAGGTTCTGGGAATGTGGATGGCAAAATTATGGAGACCTTGTGGTCAACCCTTAATGTTATTGTTACGCTAAGACCAAAGTCTGTAACATAGGTTGAGCCCAAGTAGTCTTTCTACAATGCGACGGTTGTAACCTTCTGTCTGAAGGATTTATCATAGTTCTGAGTGAGAGCTTTGAGGGCTCAAGTTCAAAGTTCTGAGTTGCTAGCCAGTAGATTGGGCAGCTCTAGTCTAAGGTCCTACTCTAGACTAGAGGCAACTATATATAGTACAGGGGAAGAGGCCTCAAGGCAACCTCATGTAACCAGAGGGAGAAAGGCCATTGGCCAGAGTCCTACATGTGTTGAACATGTGTTGAGAGCAGATACTGCTATTGGTTGAGCCAAAGCATGAGTCAGAGGAACAAGAGAGAAATGCATAGAACAAGGTCAACAGTACCAAACAGTCAAAGAAGGGAAAGAAAGTCCTATGGCAAGGCGTGAATTGTAACATTACCCCCTTCATTGTAAAGATTGATGATAAAGGAGTGTGGGAGGAGACTAGAGAGTCTCCTGTTGGAAGGGGGTCTCAGTTCGACCCAGGGAGCTAGAGTTGCCTGGTAGGGAGTCAAAGAGTGGTGTGAAAAGACTGAAAACACGCCCTAAAACCCAAGAGAGACTCAGGAAAACATCTATAGCACATCAGGAATGGAGAAATAATATTCCAAGCACTCTGGCTTGGAATTCCATCTGTTTCGTCTCTATAATGCATCTATTATTTTTCTAAGTATGTACAGGTGCTCTCGAAGTGGTCGTGCGTGCTTACATAAGCCAAATGCGTGCAAACACGAAGTAAAAAAAAACAAAAGACAGAAGAGAAAAACAAATCAGTAAGTAAAAACAGTGAAATAAAAGAAATATCCTAGTAGGGAGGATATTCTCCCTACATCGTATGGGGGAAACCACTGGTTTTCCATCTTTCAGAGATGGGAGTTGCCATAGGGTTCGCCAGTCATGTTGGTGATGGCGTTGTCATCAAAATCAAAGTCATTGTCCCAAGGGTCGTAGTCGCTGTCTTCAGCGATGAGAGTCTGTTCTTCTTTGATGACAGGGACAGAGAAACATTCCTCAAGGGAACGACAGTGGGCAGGGCAGTTTGCCTGGGTATGACCAGGAGGGTTCATCCCACAGATGGGACATTCATAGGCAGGGCAGTTTACCCAGATGTGACCGAGTCAGTGACAGATGAAGCAAGTTTCATTGTAGAGGGGGTGAGAGCAGGTGAGCACCCCAAGTTCTAGGTCTACGGCAGTGTGGGAGTGACTTCAGGTAACAGGAGGTTGATGGGCCTCCTCAGTTTGGCTGAGGAGCTCGGTGACCTGTTCTCCTGAGAGGCCAAATGCCTCTTGGGGATCTACCATGTTTGGGGATGTGGACAACGATGGGGAGGATGGGGATAAGCAGCAGGCATGGGGGCGAACCCTTCATGGGGAGGGTGAAGACTGTGGGGAGTGGGACAATGACGAAGACGACGAGTTTCTGTACTGAGATGGGGGGCAAGCAGAGACAGGGGCAGCACATTGGTGGACATTGTGGATGAGAACAGCCCCTCTGAGCACATTGAAGAGGTGGAGGATCAATGGAACTTGTTCCCTCGAGATTTCCTTGAGGATGGTGTGGGTGAAGCTGAGATGGGGGCCCTGTCTTTTGACATAGCGGGCGACATTTTCAATTCTGAACCCCTGAAGGGCAATGTGGTAGACCAAATCGAGGGGGGAATTGGTATCAACCTCCCACATGACAGGGTTGTAAGAAGAGGGGTTGGCAAGGAACACCTGATAGGTGTTGAGCATCCCTTCTTCAGTAGGGACGCACAAGCAGCAGGTGAAGGGGGCAGGGTGGCGAGTAGCAGGGGAGACACGATGGGCAACAGGGGGCAGAGGAGCAACGAGGAGGCATGATTGTGATGAAAGAGACGTTTCTAACAGTTCGAGTAGATGGGGGTTTTTGAGGTGGAAAGTCTCTGGGGAACCATTTTTTATAGGCAGACAGGGTATCTGTCGCATGTTCAAGGTGCTTGGGACTTTGCCATGAGTTTTCAGAAGAAGGGTAACCTTTCCATTTGATGAGGAATGCATGTCCTCGGCCTAGTCATTTATGGCCGACGATTGCTTCTACCTCATACTCTTCTTCCTCATTTACAATGTCAGGAAGTGGAGACAGGAAGTTTGGTCCGTGTACGGTGTTTTCACGATAGGGCGATAAGAGGCACACATGGAACACATTGTGGATTTTCCATCATGTGGGAATGTCGAGGTGATAAGTGATAGGGGAAAGGACCTCCAAGATAATGAAGGGTCCTTCCTGTTTTGGTGCGAACTTTCTGTTTTTGTAGGAGCACTTCAGGTTTCGGGCCTCTAGCCACACCTTATCTCCTTTTAGGAATGGGGTAAAGGGTTTAGAGAGCTAGAACTATGTTACAGACTTCGGTCTTAGCATAACAAAAGCTCTAGTCTACATCCTGGCCGTCGTGCCCGACTGTCCGCTGTTTAGTGAGACACCATTTTCCCTTGAAGGAACAGATTGTGGGCAAGCCCACTCGAACCATGTGAACCTGAACCAGAGTCATCAAGCTCTGACACCGAACATAGTGCCGTTGAAGCACACACCCCGACTGACCCGAACCCCTCACCATCTGAGGACGATACTGGCTTCCTCCAGAATACCCTCCAGAACGTATTATCCTCTTTAGGATCACCCCATCCCCTCACCTCTCAACCCTGCCTTAAACCCGGAAGCCCATTCACTATGTCAGGATCTGGATCTGGCCTTGGCCTTGGATCAAAGGGTGGAGCCCTCGCTGCTCCAACCTGACCCACCGAACTGAAGATCGGCACGCCGTTTGAATATGACGGTAGCCACAAAACTGCTATGTCTTGGCTGTATTCAGTCAAGGCATACCTGTTAATCAACCAAGACGTCTACGACAATGATGATAAATGTGTCACATATGCCCTCTCCCACATGAAGAAGGGGGTAGCCCAAGCATGGGCAACGACCTTCTACCAGGCGGCCCTGGAGAAGCAAAATCCCAGTTTTGGGACGATGAAAGATTTTGAGAAAGATTTCAAGGCGGCTTTTACTCCAGCTGACACTGCTGGAGCCGCCATTGCAAAGATCAGGACCCTGAAACAAAAAGGGTCGATTGAAGAATACATCTCTGAATTCAGAACCGCCGCTGCTCACAGTGGTATTAAGGAAGATGCTGCCCTCGTTGAGTTCTTTGCCACAGGACTCAAACCAGCACTCGTCCACCATATCTACGGAATGGACAAAGTACTGACAAAGATCGAAGAATGGTACAAAAAAGCCATGCACTTCGAAAACCAATGGCAAAAAGCTCATGCCATAACTGGAAGGATTGACAACAAGGGAAAGGGAAAATCTTACCCCCAACCCCAATTCCAACGACAGGAAGAGAGAGACCCCAACGCTATGGATGTTGACGCGGTTAAACTCTCTAAAGAAGAAAGAGATCGCCATCTCAAAAATGGCTTGTGCTTTGGGTGCAGAGAAAAGGGGCACATGTCCCAAAACTGCCCCAGCCAGAACAAGACCCCTGCTAAAAAGGTAAAGCAGGTAAAGAAAGAAGACTCTGACGATGAAGATGAGGCCTCTGTGGCCTTGGTCAAATTGACCAAATTCCTTGGAAAGGGTTTTTGAAAGGGGAACCAGAGTTGATGCCTGGAACCCCTGGACACTATATCTCGTATGTGGCTTCTCCTGTAAAAGTATCTTCTCTCCCCAAGAGAGTTATGAAAATTCCTATTTCCATTTTCACAAGAGCCACTGGAGAACAAGTCATCAACACCACCGCCCTAGTAGATTCTGGGGCAGAAATATCCTGCATCGACTGGACGTTCATCCGAAGAAACAGACTCCCCACCGAATGACTCCCCTGACCTGTTTCGGTCACCAACGCCGATGGATCCCCAAATGAAAAGGGACGAATCCTGTTCACTGCCACCTTGTTTGTCAAAATACAAGGAATAACGCACAAAGAAAAGTTCTATGTGATGAACTGTGGGTCGGAAAATGCCATCCTCGGCATCCCGTGGTTGCAGAAGAACAACCCCACAGTAAACTGGCGAAGCGGAATGTTGACCATCGACAAGTCAACTAACGTCGCTGCGCTCCGAGTCCCTACTCCTCCACCTGAGGAGTTCCCTGAAGAATCCCTCCTCGAACCCCTCGAAAGAAAAGGAGTCAATGTCTACCTTGACCACAAAGAACCCGACGCCTTCATGACCAGAGCATACAACTGTATGTTCATAAACCGCTTCGCAAAGGCCGCCACCCTGATCGCCCCAAACAACAAATGGGTGAGAAAACTCAATCTGGCAACAGAGCTTGCCCAGAAAGAGGAAAAGAACAAACCGAAGGCGGTTCTTCCCTCGGAGTTTGCTGAGTTTGCCTCAGTATTTGAGAAACCCACAGATGGAACCCTTGCCCCCATACGACCCTACGATCACCCAATCAACTTGGTCGAAGATTTTGTACCGAAGGTGGCTAAGGCCTACCCGTTAACACCTTCTGAACAACTCGCAGCCGAGAAGTTCATTGAAGAAAACCTCCGAGAAGGGAAGATTAGACCATCAAACTCCCCCCAAGCAGCACCCTTCTTCTTTGTAGGAAAGAAGGATGGCAGTCTCAGACCATGCCAAGATTATCGGTACCTAAACAAACACATGGTCAAAGACGCCTACCCCCTACCATTGATATCTGATCTGGTAGACAAGTTGAAGGGAGCCTCTGTCTTTACAAAGATGGATGTCCGATCTGGATATAACAATGTCCGGATCAAGGAAGGAGACCAGTGGAAGGCAGCGTTCATTACACACAAGGGACTCTTTGAACCAACTGTAATGTTCTTTGGCCTGTGCAACTCCCCTGCGACCTTCCAACGATTCATGAACGACTCCTTCCGAGACCTCATCGCAGAAGGATGGCTGGTTGTGTACATGGATGACCTTCTCATCTTCTCCAATGACCCAGAAGAACACTGACTCAGGACTCTACGAGTCCTCCAAAGAATGAAGGAGCTCTCCCTACCGTTGAAGTTGGAAAAGTGCCACTTCAACCTCTCTGAGGTGGAGTACCTCGGCATGATCATAAAACAAGATACCGTCGCCATGGATCCCATCAAGGTCCAAGGAATTGCAGAGTGGCCAACCCCCACAAAAGTCAAAGATGTTAGATCTTTCTTAGGGTTTGCAAACTTCTATCGAAGATTTGTCCCGTTTTATTCTGACATCGCCCGACCTCTCATTGATCTCACAAAGAAGAATGCAACTTGGGATTGGTCAAAAAAGGCTGAAACCGCCTTCCAAACCCTGAAAAAGATTTTCATGAAAGAACCGGTCTTGCTCATGCCTGACCCCTCGAAACCATTTGCAATTTCTACCGATGCCTCCAAGTATGCCACTGGAGGTGTCCTCATGCAAGAAGACTCGAATGGGCAATGCCGCCCCTGTGCCTTCATCTCTCAGTCATTTAACCCCACTGAGAGAAACTATGATATATATGACAGAGAATTGTTGGGGGTCATCCGTGCCCTCAAGACTTGGAGACATTATCTCCAAGGGACTCCCACCCCTGTACAGGTCCTCACCAATCACAAGAACCTGACTTACTTCCGACAACCCCATAACTTGAACCGTCGCCAGGCACGCTGGCTTCTTGACCTTGCCGACTTCAACCTTTCCTTCACACATGTACCAGGAAAGGAACTTTGTGCACCTGATGCACTCTCCCGTCGCCCCGACCATGTCGCCACTGAAGAAACCGATAATGAAGGGGTTACACTCCTACCCCAGACCTTGTTTGTAAACGTCATCAACACGGCCCTCTCTTCGAAACTCGCTGAGTCGTCGGTCACTGACCCTGTAGTCCTCACTGCCCTACAGGCTATTGAAGGAGTAGACATGCCCCTCCCATTCAAGTCAAACCTCTCCGACTGGCGCCTTGAAGAGGGGATTCTCTTCTACAAAGAACGAGCCTACGTCCCTAATAACCCTACCCTCCGCCGACAAATTGTTGCCCGACATCACGATCACCCCTCTGCTGGACACCCAGGGGTCCTAAAAACCAGACAACTACTCTCCACCGAGTACTGGTGGCCAGGAATGGCTATGTTTGTTCGCAAGTATGTCGAAGGCTGCACAGTGTGTCAGCAAAATAAGGTCAACACACACCCCACCACCCCACCCCTTACTCCGATTTCGTCCTCCACGACGAGGCCTTTCCAACAGGTCTCCTGTGATCTCATCACTGACCTCCCAGCGAACGGAGGCTGTGATTCCCTTTTGGTCGTGGTAGACCATGGGCTTATGAAGGGGGTAATTCTTATCCCAACCACGAAAAACGCCTCCGCTCTTGAAATCGCAACCCTCTTTTTCAAAAGGGTCTTTTCCAGATTTGGCCTGTATGACAAAATCATATCCGATCGAGGCCCACAGTTTGCCTCCGCATTCGCGAAAGAACTGGCTAAACTCCTCAGATACTCCTTAGGCCTGTCCACTGCTTATCACCCTCAGACCGATGGAGAAACTGAACGAGCAAACCAGGAGGTTGAAACTTACCTTTGAATCTTCTGCCAGAACGAACCGACCTCATGGGTCTGACACCTACCCATGGCAGAATTCGCTCACAACCACCAACCCCACTCCGTTACCGGTCAATCTCCGTTCTACCTCATGTACGGGTATGAACCGAAACCCTTGCCGTCCCTTATCGTCGAATCAAAACTCCCGGCTGCCGAAACAAGAATAGCCGAGCTCCACAAGGCATGAGAAGAAGCCCTTGCGGCCCATGACCTCGCACGAAAAGCTATGAAAGACCGCTTCTCAAAACCCTTTACCCCGTTCCTGAAAGGAGAAAAGGTGTGGCTAGAAGCCAGGAACCTGAAGTGTTCCTATGAAAATAAAAAGCTTGCACCAAAACGAGAAGGACCCTTCGTTATCTCGGAAGTCCTTTCCCCCATCACCTATCGCCTTAATATCCCCGCACGATGGAAGATCCACAACGTGTTCCATGCGTGCCTCTTATCGCCCTATCGCGAAAACACTGTACACGGGCTGAACTTCCTGTCTCCACCTCCTGATGTTGTAAACGAAGAAGAAGAGTATGAAGTCGAAGCAATCGTTGGACATAAACGGTTAGGCCGAGGACATGCATTCCTCGTCAAATGGAAGGGTTACCCTTCCTCTGAAAACTCATGGCAAAGTCCCAAGCACCTCGAACATGCAGCAGATACCCTAACTGCCTATAAAAAACGATTCCCAAAAGACTTTCCGTCTCAGAAACCTCCCCCCACTTGAACAACTAGAAACGTCTCACTTGTCACAGTCATGCCTCCCTGCCGCTCCTCCGCTCCCGTCGCTCATCGTGTCTCCCCAGCTACTCGCCGCCCTGCTCCCTTCACCCACTGCCTGCATGTCCCCACTGAAGAGGGCATGCTCAACACCTACCAGGTGTTCCTCGCCGACCCCTCCTCCTACAACCCCGTAATGTGGGAGGTTGATACTGACTCCCCCCTCGATCTGGTCTATCGCATAGCCCTTCAAGGGTTTAGAATCGAAAACGTTGCCCGCTATGTCGAACGACACACTGCAAGCATTTCCCAATTTTTCATCCCAAAATATGCTGAAAAAATTGAAAAAAGAGATACTCTTTTATTTCAGCTGTTTTCAAAGAAAAAAGGTGAATATAATGTAATGTTTTCTTTGTCTTTTCTGCCCAAAAACATGAATTAATGGTAATCCCCATTAGGTTCTTCACTAATGGGTATTAGCATCAATCAATGTTTTTTAGTAAATCATGCGAAGAAAACAAAGTGTTATTATTGCCTTTTCTCTTTGAAAACATGTGTCAAAAAAGAGTATCTCTTTCTTCAAATTTTTCAGCATGTTTTCTCAAGAAAAATTGTGAAATGCTTGCAGTGACAGGGCCCCCGCCTTAGTTTCACTCGCACCATCCTTGAAGAGATTTCGAGGGAACAAATTCTGTTGATCCTCTGCCTCTTTGATGTCCTTGGAGGGGCCGACCTTATTCACAATGTCCGCCAGCATGCGGCCCCAGTCACCACTCGCCCCCCATCTCAGTATAGCAACTCTTCGTCTTCGTCGTCGTCCCATTCCCCACAGTCGTCCCCCTCCCCACGAAGGGTTCGTCCTCGTGCCTGTTGCTTGTCCCCATCCTCCCCATCCTCGTCCATGTCACCAAACACAGTTGACCCTCAAGAGGTGTTTGGCCTCTCTGGAGAGCAAGTCGCTGACCTCCTCAGTCAGACCGAGGAGGCCCATCGCCCCTCTCGTCCTCGTGCCTGTTGCTTGTCCCCATCCTCCCCATCATCGTCCACGTCACCAAACACGGTTGACCCTCAAGAGGCGTTTGGCCTCTCTGGAGAGCAAGTCGCTGACCTCCTCAGTCAGACCGAGGAGGCCCATCGCCCCTCTAGCTCCCAAAACCCCCCTACTGCCGTAGACACCACACTTGGTGTACTCCCCCGCTCTCACCCCTTGTATGGGGAAACTTGTTTTGTCTGCCACCAACTCGGTCATATCCGAGTAAACTGCCCCGCCTATGAGTGTCCCATTTGTGGGATGAATCCCCCTGGCCATACCCAAGCAAACTGCCCTGCCCGCCACCGTTCCCTTGAGGAATGTTTCTCTGTCCCCATCCTAGAAGAAGAACAAACCCTCGTCGCCGAAGACAGCGACTATGACCCATGGGACAATGACTTCGACTTCGATGACGATGCCATCGCCAACATGACCGGCGAACCTTATGGCGAAACCCATCTCTGAAAGGTGGAAGACTGGTGGTCTCCCCCATATGAAGGGGGTAATGTTACGATTCACGCCTTGGCGTGGGACTTTCTTTCCCTTTACAACTGCTTGGTCCTGTTGATCTTGTTGTATGCGTTTCTTTCTTGTTCCTTTGACTCGTGCTTTGGCTCAGCCAATAGCGATATCTTCTCTTTACACATGTTCAACACATGTAGGACTCTGGCCAATGGCCTTTATCCCTTAGCTACATGAGGTCGCCTTGAGGCCTCTCCCTCTGTACTATATATAGTCGCCTCTAGTCTAGGGAAGACCCTCAGACTAGAGCTGCCCAATCTACAGGCTAGTTCCTCAGAACTTCGAACTTGAGCTTCCCAGCTCTCACTCAGTACTACGACAAATCCTTCAGACAGAAGGTTATGATCGTCGCATCGTAGAACGATTACTTGGGCTAGAACTACATTACAGACTTCGGTCTTAGCGTAACAGTAGCCATTCCAGGCCACCAGTACTCGGTGGAGAGTAGCTGTCTTGTTTTGAGGACTCCAGGGTGTCCAGCAGAGGGGTGATCATGATGACGAGCGATGATTTGCCAGTGAAGGGCGGGGTTTTCAGGGATGTAGACTTGGTCCTATAAGAGGCACGCATGGAACACGTTGTGGATCTTCCATCGTGCGGGGATGTTAAGGTGATAGGTGATGGGGGAAAGGACTTCCGAGATAACGAAGGGTCCTTCTCGTTTTGGTGCAAGCTTTTTATTTTCATAGGAACACTTCAGGTTCCTGGCTTCTAGCCACACCTTTTCTCCTTTCAGGAACGGGGTAAAGGGTTTTGAGAAGCGGTCTTTCATAGCTTTTCATGCGAGGTCATGGGCCGCAAGGGCTTCTTCTCGTGCCTTGTGGAGCTCGGCTATTCTTGTTTCGGCAGCTGGGAGTTTTGATTCGACGATAAGGGACGGCAAGGGTTTCGGTTCATACCTGTACATGAGGTAGAACGGAGATTGACCGGTAACGGAGTGGGGTCGGTGGTTGTGAGCGAATTCTGCCATGGGTAGGTGTTGGACCCATGAGGTCGGTTCGTTCTGGCAGAAGATTCGAAGGTAAGTTTCAACCTCCTGGTTTACTCGTTCAGTTTCTCCATCGGTCTGAGGGTGATAAGCAGTGGACAGGCCTAGGGAGTATCCGAAGAGTTTAGCCAGTTCTTTCGCGAATGCGGAGGCAAACTGTGGGCCTCGATCGGATATGATTTTGTCATACAGGCCAAATCTGGAGAAGACCCTTTTGAAAAAGAGGGTTGCGATTTCAAGAGCGGAGGCGTTTTTCGTGGTTGGGATAAGAATTACCCCCTTTGTAAGCCCATGGTCTACCACGACCAAAAGGGAATCACAGCCTCCGTTCGCTGGGAGGTCAGTGATGAGATCACAGGAGACCTGTTGGAAAGGCCTCGTCGTGGAGGACGAAATCGGAGTAAGGGGTGGGGTGGTGGGGTGTGTGTTGACCTTATTTTGCTGACACACCGTGCAGCCTTCGACATACTTGCGAACAAACATAGCCATTCCTGGCCACCAGTACTCGGTGGAGAGTAGTTGTCTGGTTTTTAGGACCCCTGGGTGTCCAGCAGAGGGGTGATCGTGATGTCGGGCAACAATTTGTCGGCGGAGGGTAGGGTTATTAGGGACGTAGGCTCGTTCTTTGTAGAAGAGAATCCCCTCTTCAAGGCGCCAGTCGGAGAGGTTTGACTTGAATGGGAGGGGCATGTCTACTCCTTCAATAGCCTGTAGGGCAGTGAGGACTACAGGGTCAGTGACCGATGACTCAGCGAGTTTCGAAGAGAGGGCCGTGTCGATGACATTTACAAACAAGGTCTGGGGTAGGAGTGTAACCCCTTCATTATCGGTTTCTTCAGTGGCGACATGGTCGGGGCGATGGGAGAGTGCATCAGGTGCACAAAGTTCCTTTCCTGGTACATGTGTGAAGGAAAGGTCGAAGTCGGCAAGGTCAAGAAGCCAGCGTGCCTGGCGACGGTTCAGGTTACGGGGTTGTCAGAAGTAAGTCAGGTTCTTGTGATCGGTGAGGACCTGTACAGGGGTGGGAGTCCCTTGGAGATAATGTCTCCAAGTCTTGAGGGCACGGATGACCCCCAACAATTCTCTGTCATATATATCATAGTTTCTCTCAGCAGGGTTGAACGACTGAGAGATGAAGGCACAGGGGCGGCATTGCCCATTCGAGTCTTCTTGCATGAGGACACCTCCAGTGGCATACTTGGAGGCATCGGTAGAAATTGCAAATGGTTTCGAGGGGTCAGGCATGAGCAAGACCGGTTCTTTCACGAAAATCTTTTTCAGGGTTTGGAAGGCGGTTTCAGCCTTTTTTGACCAATCCCAAGTTGCATTCTTCTTCATGAGATCAATGAGAGGTCGGGCGATGTCGGAATAAAACAGGACAAATCTTCGATAGAAGTTTGCAAACCCTAAGAAAGATCTAACATCTTTGACTTTTGTGGGGGTTGGCCACTCTGCAATTCCTTGGACCTTGACGGGATCCATGGCGACGGTATCTTGTTTTATGATCATTCCGAGGTACTCCACCTCGGAGAGGTTGAAGTGGCACTTTTCCAACTTCAACGGTAGGGAGAGCTCCTTCATTCTTTGGAGGACTCGTAGAGTCCTGAGTCGGTGTTCTTCTGGGTCATTGGAGAAGATGAGAAGATCATCCATGTACACAACCAGCCATCCTTCTGCGATGAGGTCTCGGAAGGAGTCGTTCATGAATCATTGGAAGGTCACAGGGGAGTTGCACAGGCCAAAGAACATTACGGTTGGTTCAAAGAGTCCCTTGTGTGTAATGAACGCTGCCTTCCACTGGTCTCCTTCCTTGATCCGGACATTGTTATATCCAGATCGGACATCCATCTTTGTAAAGACAGAGGCTCCCTTCAACTTGTCTACCAGATCGGATATCAATGGTAGGGGGTAGGCATCTTTGACCATGTGTTTGTTTAGGTACCGATAATCTTGGCACGGTCTAAGACTGCCATCCTTTTTCCCTACAAAGAAGAAGGGTGCTGCTTGAGGAGAGTTTGATGGTCTGATTTTTCCTTCTTGGAGGTTTTCTTCAACAAACTTTTCTGCAGCAAGTTGTTTGGAAGGAGTTAAGGGATAGGGCTTAGCCACCTTTGGTACAAAGTCTTCGACTAGGTTAATTGGGTGGTCGTAGGGTCATACGGGGGGAAGAGTTCCATCGGAAGGTTTTTCAAACACAGAGGCAAATTCTGCGAATTCTGGGGGAAGGGTGGCCTTTGGTTTATTCCTTTCCTCCTTTTGGGCAAGCTCTGTTGCCAGGTTTAGTTTCCTTACCCACTTGTTGTTTGGGGCAATCAAGGCTGCAGCCTTTGCAAAACGGTTTATGAACATGCAGTTGTATGCTCGGGTCGTGAAGGTGTCAGGTTCTTCATGGTCAAGGTAAATGTTGACTCCTTTTCTTTCCAGAGGTTCAAGGAGAGACTCTTTTGAGAACTCCTCAGGTGGGGGAGCAGGGATTTGGAGTGCTGTGATGTTGGTTGACTCGTCAATGGTTAATGTCCCATTTCTCCAGTTTACGGTGGGATTGTTTTTCTGTAACCATGGGATGCCTAGAATGGCATTTTCTGATCCACAATTCATCATGTAAAACTTCTCTTTGTGGGTTATTCCCTGTATCTTGATGAATAGGGTAGTAGTGAACAGGATGCATCCTTTTTCATTTGGGGACCCATTGGCATTGGTAACCGAAACAGGCCTGGGGAGTCATTTGGTGGGGAGTCAGTTCTTTTGGACAAATGTCCAATCGATGCATGATATCTCTGCCCCAGAATCCACCAGGGCAGTGGTGTTGACGACTTGTTCTCCAGTGGCTCTTGTGAAAACAGAGACAGGGATTTTCATAACTCTCTCAGGGAGAGACGATACTTTTACAGGAGAGGCCACATACGAGATACATTGTTCAGGGGTTCCAGGCATCAACTCTGGTTCCCCATTCAAAAACCCTTTCCAAGAAATTTGGTCAGTTTGACCAGGGCCACAGAGGCCTCGTCTTCATCGTCTGATTCTTCTTTCTTTACCTGCTTTACCTTTTTAGCAGGGGTTCTGTTTTGGCTGGGGCAATCTCAGGACATGTGTCCTTTTTCTCCACATCTGAAACACAGGCCATTTTTGAGATGGCGATCTCTTTCTTCTTTCGAGAGTTTAACCGCATCAACATCCATGGCGTTGGGGTCTCTCTCTTCTTGTCGTTGGAAGCAGGGTAGAGGGTATGTCTTCCCTTTTCCTTTATTGTTGATTCTTCCAGTAATGGCACAAGCTTTCTGCCATTGGTTTTCGAAGTGCATGGCTTTTTTGTACCATTCTTCAATTTTGATGGGGACCTTGTCCATCCCATAGATTCGGTGGACAAGGGCGGGTTTAAGCCCAGTGGTGAAGAATTCAATGAGAGCAGCGTCTTCTTTAATGCCACTGTGAGCAGCAGCAGTTCAGAATTCTGAGATATATTCTTCAATTGACCCTTTTTGTTTCAGGGTCCTGATCTTGGTGATGGCAGCACCAGCAGTATCAGCTGGGGTGAATGCCCCTTGAAATCTTTTTCAAAATCTCTCATTGTCCCAAAGCTGGGATTTTGCTTCTCCAGGGCCGCCTGGTAGAAGGTTGTTGCCCATGCTTGGGCTACCCCCTTCTTCATGTGAGAGAGGGCATACATGACACATTTATCGTCATTGTCATAGATGTCTTGGTTGATCAAAAGGTATGCCTTGACTGAGTACAGCCAAGACATAGCGGTTTTGTGGCTACCATCATATTCAAATGGCATGCTGATCTTTAGTTCGGTGGGTCAGGCTGGAGCAGCAGGGGCTCCACCCTTTGATGATCCTAGGCCAAGGCCTCCGGATCCAGATCCTGACATGGTGAATGGGCTCCCAGGTTTAAGGTGAGGTTGAGAGGTAAGGGGATGGGTGGATCCTAAAGAGGATAGTATGTTCTGGAGGGTATTCTGGAGGAAGCCGGTGTCATCCTCAGATGGTGAGGGGTTCAGGTCAGTTGGGGTGTGTGCTTCAATGGCACTATGTTTGGTGTCTGAGCTCAATGACTCAGGTTCGTGTTCATGGGGTTCAAGTGGGCTTGCCCACAATCTGTTCCTTCGAGGGAAAATTGTGTCTCGCTGAACAGCAGACAATCGGGCACAACAGCCGAGATGTAGACTAGAGCTTTCGTTATGCTAAGACTGAAGTCTGTAACATAGGTCAAGCCCAAGTAGTCTTTCTACAATGCAATGGTTGTAACCTTCTGTCTGAAGGATTTATCATAGTTCTGAGTGAGAGCTTTGAGGGCTCAAGTTCAAAGTTCTGAGTTGCTAGCCAGTAGATTGGGCAGCTCTAGTCTAAGGTCCTACTCTAGACTAGAGGTGACTATATATAGTACAGGGGAAGAGGCCACAAGGCAACCTCATGTAACCAGAGGGAGAAAGGCCATTGGCCAGAGTCCTACATGTGTTGAACATGTGTTGAGAGCAGATACTGCTACTGGTTGAGCCAAAGCATGAGTCAGAGGAACAAGAGAGAAATGCATAGAACAAGGTCAACAGTACCAAACAGTCGAAGAAGGGAAAGAAAGTCCCATGGCAAGGCATGAATCATAACAGTTATCTTGCCTTCCACCTGGGGCATGGCCACCCCTCATCAACAGGAGGTCCTGGACTTCCAGATGAATGATAGCAACTTCCTCAAAATGATTAGAATGCGTGAGTCAAACAACTTCTACATCCAGGCTACATGTTGGACTAACCCTGCCATAGCAGGTGCATTGCAGAAAAAGTACAAGGCAGCACAAAAACGTGAGGTAGCCATGGAGGAGGCCTTTACTAGCCTAAATGACACATTGCCTAATGAATTGCAAGAGCAATGGGAGCAAGAGGAGCAGGCCACTTTTGCAAAGAGAACTGACGACCCAAGAGCAATGGATATATTTGATGTTCAACTTCAAAAGGGTATGCAACCTTTGACCACTATGTTACAATTTAACCATTGCATTATAGTGCCAACAATCAAGTCGATTGAAATTGACCTCATTTGTGCTCCAAAGTTGGCCTGGCACCCACAGGGATCTGCAACATGGATTGCATATGGATTAAGTATTGAGGAGGCACAGGTATCCCTAGCATGTGAATCTAGACACAACATCTCTGGGGATACAGAAGCTTGGAGGTTGATGATTTCCTGCCAAAGGGACAGACTGCTCTCATGTATTAATGGGTTTGTGCAATTGTCAGCAAAGTTCATTTCATGTGACTGGAATGATCACATGGACAAGGTAAACTACTCTAAAGGCCTTGATTACCAAATGGATCCAGATGCTCTGGAGGCCATGGAATTACCCATGCCATCATATCTAGGGGCTGCCAAATGCTGAGAATTAGGGCTTGACATTCTCCAACAGGAGGAGCTTCAGCTGTGACAGGGCCAGGCTAATGATGCCCTGCATCAGCTAAGGCTAGCCTTAGCAGACAAGTCTCAACTATACCACCAGGATGTCTGACATGCCAGGAACTACACCATGACCAGCCAGGCATGGAAAAAGGTCTCGGATATGGATGCCCTGGTAAACCAATATGCCATGGTATATTGGAAATGCAGGAATCAGATGATGTCATTAGGAGCAGATGGTCCAATCCTGGTGTGTTATCAAGCATTGGAGCCAGAACATCTCAATTTCACTACCATGGTTGCCAACCCTAATGCCCATGGACATAGACATGAACATTTGGCATGGTTCTGGACCATGGATATACCAAAGGATACATGCACAAACGACTGGATGTCCAAATGTACATATGAAAATGTCCCTTCCACCTTGTCTATACTTAACCAATGTACAGTTTACTGAGTCCACTGGCTGAGGGCAAAGTCTCAAAGAGACAGATGCTGTGAGGAGGTTGAGCTATTGCAATGCGAAATGTCATGGATGAAGAACTTTTTCCTACATCAGGCCAACTGTTGGCAGGCTCTAAACCAGCTGGCCGAATCCTCCAGAAACTATGGCTTGCAGTGTTATTCTGCCTGTCAACACACCATGTACACTCATTTGGCAGCACAATTCAAATAGAAAGATCAGTCATCTGTACAGCTTAGACTATGTACATACACAATTTACCATTGCTTAGTGACTTGCTTTCCATCTCCATCTCTCTGCTTTACCATACCTGACCAGTTCCCCTGTAATACCAATTCCGACTCTGTAAGTGCCTCTATTGTCATCAGGCGATCCTCATAGTGATATAATTCTTGGCCCTTCATGTGAATTTGGTTGTCCAACTCTTTGATTTTCTCTGATATAGCTCCTGGAAAGAATGTCTTTAGGGGGGGAGGTAGCTGCAGTATGATTAGTGAGGGGAGAGGTGTGTTGCTCTGTAATCACAAATAAGTGTTGGGGGACTCATTCTTGGAACTATATCTTACCTCCATGTCCTGAAAGAATTCCATTGCTTCCTTGATCGACTCAGTCACTGGCTGGATCCCCAAACCAGCAGTTACAGTAGGTCCATCTACCCACCATTGCTGTGGCATTTGCTTTGGTATCACGGTATGCACTTCCTCTGGATATATTTTGAAAACATTGATTTCTGCTATCCTGTCTGCTAAGACTTCCCACAACATCCCAGATACCACCATCCATTCTAGGATTGTGCTGGCAGCTGCAGGCACCCACATTTTAAGGTCTTGTTGCTGACACATACTAAGAATCCTTTCCAATGATAACTAGTTATTGTCAGTAGTGTAGACTGGAATAATATATTAATGCATACCACTTCATGTTGTACATGGATGTGCCATTCGACACTTTCCTTCAAGGTATGATCCATGGTGGTTTGTAATACATAGACAAACCTTCGACACCAGACTCCCATGTATTGTAATGCTACTGAGAGGTTCTCTGGACTGATACTGGAAGGCATAGAGCAGGTATGGACATGGACAAGAAGAATGTCCATGGGGGGTGGGCTTTTATTAAATGTCTATGTTCCCATGTTCTACTTCCATTGTCCCCAACTTTCGCTGTCGATCAGTAACTATTGTATTTTCCACAGCAAAATATGTGAAATGCTATATTGCCATTGTTTGTTATCTAACTCCTGGATATCACCATCCTTAAATAGTTATGATATGTCTGGACAAGTGTTCCCCTCTACTTTGCCATTGAAGTGTAATTTGCAACTGTTGATACATGTCCACTACCTCATAGAGGAAACTTCCAATGTAGCTGTGAAAAGGGGATAATGTCATTAGGTCTTGCATTATTATGAAATAGATATTGGATGACCTAATGACATTATCCCCTTTTCATGGCTATGTTGGAAGTTTCCTCTATCTATGATGTAGTGGACATGTATTAATAGTTGCAAATTACACTTCAATGGGGAAGTAGGTAGGATCAATTGTCTGGACATATATAGCATAATTAGAGGGAAACACAGTTGGAAAGCTGGTAGTCACTTGGTAGAGACGAAATGGACATGGTGTATAAGACAAGGGTATCTGGTAACTTACATTCACCTTTTGTATATATACCACAGTGCTTACTAGGAATAGGAACCTGGGCTTGTCCACAGTCATCCAATATCTATATTTCATAATAATTCAAGACCTAATGACATTATCCCCTTATCACAGCTACATTGGAAGGTTCCTTTGTGCAGTAGTGGACACGTATCAATAGTTGCAAATTACACTTCAATGGGGAAGTAGGCAGGATCAATTGTCGGAACATATGTTGCCTGTAGAGGGAAATGGGTTTGGAAAGCTGGTAGTTGCTTGGAATAGAGGAATGGACATGGTGCATAAGACAAGGATATCTGGTAACTTACATTCACCTTTCATATGTATGCTGCAGTACTTCAAATGCTAAGTACCATGGCATATATATGAAATGCAAATGTAAGTTACCAGATATCCTTGTCTTATACACCATGTCTGTTCCTCTATTCCAAGCGACTAACAGCTTTCCAAACCCATTTCCCTCTACAGGCAACATATGTTCTGACAATTGATCCCACCTACTTCCCCATTGAAGTGTAATTTGCAACTATTGATACATGTCCACTACTGCAGAAAGGAACCTTCCAATGTAGCTGTGATAAGGGGATAACGTCATTAGGTCTTGAATTATTATGAAATATAGATATTGGACTACTGCAGACAACCCAGGTTCCTATTCCTAGTAAGCACCATGGTATATATACAACAGGTGAATGTAAGTTACCAGATACCCTTGTCTTATACACCATGTCTGTTTCATCTCTGCCAAGTGACTACCAGCTTTCCAACCACATTGCCCTCTACATGAGGCAACAGTTTTTCTCTGAGGCCTTTCCAGAAGAATATCACTGGATACCCACTCCATTCAATCTGCATACCAACACTACCATCAGTATATGTTCCCATGTGTCTACCATGGTTGATGCATATCACAACCCCAGTGAGCATTTCATTTGGTTCCTCTATAGGCCCTGACTGGCATCCAGTACAATCCAATGTTGATCTCATCAGGCTGGAGGAATCTGTGTCCAGGAATGAATCTGGGCTTGACCTGGAGTGGGAAGATCGGTTTCTAATTACTTATCCTCCTAATGCACTCAGAGTTCTTGACTGCCCCGCAGTCATTCTGGGGTGGGATGATGTTATTGCCTTGTGGTATCTTCCTAATGCTTTATCACAGTCAACCAAGGTATGTATTTCTATGCTGTGTCCACACCCCAGCTCACCTTTGAAGAATACCATTTTACATTGTATTCCATACTTACAACAACAATTGGAAATGAGCATTACAGGCTGCACCTGGTGCCATCATATGGACTGGTTCAATCAATCTAATGCCCGTATGGCAGGGTGTTTGCAATTTGCACCAGCAAGGCATATGCTTGGGCATGAGGTCCACTCCCTCTAATTGTGATAATATGTATTAAATTGTCTCTAGACATGGTTTGATACTCTGGATATTTCGAAAGATCCTAACAGAGATGCTAGCCTGGAATGGCTGCAAGCCATGGCAGTCCCTAATGCCATGATATCCGGTGTGCTTTCCATAATTCATCCCCCACTCTACAAGGTGGGAATTGAAGGCATTGAGAAGTTGAAGACAGAGACTGCATTGAACAATCCCATCATGGTGAGGGCTCTTGCAGTGTGGCCAATGGCTTTTACAAATATCTCCCTAATTTCCAACAGAGCATGCCCTCTCCACCGTGACCTGCATTTGAGTGGAAACTGGTATGACATTACTGCAAATGTTGGGGACCACAGTAGCTGTATCATGTCCATCCCAACTCTGGGGGTGGAATTGGTATATGATCCTGGCACAGTAGTTGCCTTCTCCAGGCATCTACTCTGACATGGTGTCAATGCAGTGGATGGCAACTGGCATTGTCTAACATATTATATGAGGACAACATTCATAATTATTTAAGCATTTCCTGGTGTGCTGATTGGATGAGAAGAAGAGATATAGGTAGTTCTTGATTACCTTGCACAACAATAGATATATTTGATCAGCTTGTGTAGTACCTTTTTGTACTATGTGTTGTATGCCACAGTAAAGTTTTTCTACTGTGGTAGGGTTTTTCTGCCGCAGTAGGGTTTGGCAACACAACACACTGCAACACTGTGCACTGCAACACTGTGCACTGCAACACTGCACACTGCAACACTGCGCACTGCAACACCACACACTGCAACACCATGCACTCTACACATGGTTGCACACTGACCCACATTAAAACCACATTGACTACTAAGTAATTACATTCCAATGGCTGGCTCATGCAAATAGTATGTACCAGTGAATATGCCACCATGCTGTGGAATATGGGCCTGTGAATTATTGGCTGCATTGTATCACATGGGTTTTATTCTTCCTTGGCTGGCTGGTACATACCTGACAGTGAATGCACAGCCATGCCATATCACACAGTTCCATTATTCCTTGGCTGGTTGGTACATACCAGACAGCAAATACACAGCCATGCCATTGCAGATGGGCCTGTGAAACATTGGCTGCACCATATGACATGGGTTCCATTACTCCTTGGCTGGTTGGTACATACATGACAGTAAATATGCAGCCGATGCCTCTTGAACCGCTACCACCACCATCCCCCCGTGGGAAAATTCAGTCCCCCCCCAAACACACCTGCTCGACAGCTGAACCGTGTCAGATACGACTGTCAGACATCGGCAAACGCTACCACTCCTTCCCCAAGGGCTCTTTCAAAGCCCGTTTCATCCCACCGTCGGCTCCCCGCTTCGTCGTCAAACACCTAGCAGCTCACCCCCCGTCTTGGACCTGGACAACCAAGGGCAGTCCCAACAAGGATCGCTCTTTCCAGGTCCCAACCATCCCAATCACATGTGACAAGGCGGCTCCCAGGGCTATCCACTGGGTAGTCGCTGTGTTCCACTCGTTTAAAGCCCATCTAAACCCCGTCGCTATCGATGGAGAGACTGGCAAGGTGAAACCTGGTTGGCTTAGGCTATACCAAAACAATCTGTACGTCCACCTTCGAGGGCAAATGAAAGAGACAGCAGCGCCCAAAAGGGCCCCCCCACCGACTCCCAAGCCACCCTCCACCGCCCCCCCCTCGGGCCACCCTAAGCCCACTCCCTCTCGGGAGAACTTTCTAGAAGCTGAGCTGTCCAAACTCCGCCAGGAGATAGCCGAATTAAAGGACAAATTTCACAATTACATCACGTCTCATGAGGCATGCTGCGTGCGCCGCAGCAACTCACCATCTGAATCTTCGGAAGAAGAACACCCCACCGGTGTCACCCCCCGCCCGGTCCGTCCCCCCCCGGTCCTGCTTACCCTCCTACTGGATGGGTCGTCGAAACCCATGGCCAACCCCCCGACTTGGTTAGTCGCCGCTCTAGCCCAGCAGGACCTCCCCATCACCTTTAGGGACAGCGCTTTTGTCCCCTCCCCGTTCACCCCCACCACCTCGTTTCCGGAAGGAACGCTCGAAGTCATCAAACTGAAATTTGATGGCGCCCCCCCCCTGTTTCTAGGTACCCATAGGGACGGGGACCTTAGGATATCTACCGCCGCTCCGGCCAGCGCGGTCACTACTTCTTACAACCTGCCACATGATCCTTACGTACCAACACTTCCTCGTAGAAAGAAGTGACCATCATCCACTCCACCACCCATTCCTCTGCTCTCATAGCTGTAGTACCTTTCCACTCACCGTTTCCCTCTGCAGATTCGCTCTGGGGACCCCTGCGTCCCGGTTGGCTGAGTGTGCACAGTGCTCAGCTTTTGTTGACCAGTACCGATAGTTGACCCCTTCTTTGTTTCCGGACAATTGTGTTTCGTATAGTGCAACATAGGGACGTCGTGTACCTCATGCACTTTAATTCAGAGTTAAAAAAAAAAAAAAAAAAATATGCAGCCATGCCATGGAATATGGGCCTATGAAACATCAGCGATGCCATATCACATGAACTTGGCTGGTTGGTAGCTGGGCCATGTATGTCAGCTGAATGTCACCCTCATCTGTCCATCTAATATGGGACAATGTAGGTACATCATGTGAGCCATGGTGGGATTTCTCCTTGAGAACATGTGGTCCAAACATCTTCTAGAAGAGACTGATCACTCTGAAGTTCAGCAAGTTTGGTTGGGAGTGGCATGGGCAACAGTATGGCATATGACAGGTCATAAAGTTCTTCGAGTAGAGTGCAGTAGTTATTGAATTTGCATATGGTGGACATTAATGCTGGCTGCCATCTGGCGATGGCCTTCCATGTCTGTTGGTAAAGTTTCGTGCCTAGTGTGCTGTCAGGAAGATCGATGTTGCGACTTCGGAAGACATTACCTAATGCCTTTTATTTACTGCCAACAGCGTGGTCGAGCTTGTCCCACTCGAAAAAACTTCCAATTGCTCATTTGTGAATGTTGATTTTGAGATCTTGGGCGAGAAGAAGGGTCTGCACAAATTTGAAACTCATGCCATCTAACTCCGGAAATTTGGCTTGGATGTTCAGCGAAGAATAAAGAGTGTCAACCTTGCGTAGAAGCCTCTCATGACCATGTTCAAGGCTAGCGAGAGTGTCGAGAGCACTTTGGGATGCTGGTCCATTTTCAACAATGGCTCAAATTCCTTGCAATGCTCTTCCAGAGCTGTCAAGTTTGGTCTGGAGAGTAAGAACAGTATCGAGTTCTTTCTTCAGTCGTGCAGGTGCATCTATAGCAATGTTCAGCCTGTAAACTTGGCAGAGGTAAATTAACAATGCATATGCTCAGATGGATAGCTGAGCAGCGCATTGATTTGACCACTGTTTCCAAAGTTTGGGTACATCAAGCTCACACTGATCCAGAACTTCCTGTGCAGCAGAACCTTGTCCCTGAATGCCTTTTTTAAGGCATCACCTGAGCCAGTTGCCAAGGTCATTAACCATATCTTTGGCAACAGAGGCAGCATGCCAATCAATCAACCAAATGCAACACTGATGCTAAGAATGGGATGAGTTGGATGTCAAGCAGGTATAGTTATAATAGAACTCACCAAAGATGAACACTCAATACCAATAAGCCTAATGAAGCGGGACCAGAGCCTCTCTGTACCCTTGCCATCTGACAAGCCCAAACCTTTGACAATTTGAGGATTATATATGAGCTGGCATGCCCATTCATGCCCATAAGCATGCATTGCAGTGGTAGCAAACCATATACAAGAGGTGAGGTCAGGACTGAGGATATCATACTGAGAGTTGTTAGTAGGGAATTTGCGAATAAAATTGTCTACATACCTTCATCAATGATCATGCCAGCATGCAGCCAACATTGTACAAGATGACCACATTAGCCTCAGAGGGGATAAGGGAAAAAAGATGTTCAACTAGCGCCACACTGTACTTCTGTTGTTCACCGGGAGTATCAATGTTTGCAAAAAAGAGAGGGATGTCATGACGACAGATGAGAGCCATAATACCTGTATCATCGAAGCTATCCATTGCTGCCTTCTGCTTCTTCCCATCTGCTGCTTCATATGAAGTTTCGCACTGGTCAATAGCTTCATTGGGTACTAACACATTGTATTGTCATGGAGGGCGCTTGCATGCAGTGTCAATCCATCACCCAATGTCATCGACTTGTGATTTTGGAAGGAAATAAACAGGGTCATAGAATGCCAGGCAGTCACCTGCAGAGCACTGGTGGACCCACCAGGGTGTACACTATGCCCGATGCCTGAGAGAAGTCAACCCATTGTGCTTAGTAATCTACACCTGGCCCCATCTATCCCAGCACCTAGCAGGACCCCTGGCACCACTTCCTGCACCCCTGCTCTTGCCCACTGCTCTTGCCCACTGCCCCTGCTACATGTGCCCCCCTCTACAGATGCGAACCTCTGGGGTCACCTCTCTACTTGACACCCTCTTCCCCGCCTTCACCTTCTTCACCCTCCCCTTCACTTCCAATTTCCAGTGTGAAATCCTCGTCCTCGTCCTCTTCCTCTGCATTCAGTGCCTCCTGTATCTCTGCCAGTCCTGTGCCATCCCTTGGTATGAACAACCATAACCTCCTTGTGTGGACCAACCCACTGATGGGAAACCCTTCTAGCATAGCCAGTTTGTATGAATTTCCCACTTGTTTGACCACCTGTCTGGGTGCTGACCACCATGGCTGGAGTTTTCTTGTGTTTGAGAAGGATGCATCGAGGGTAGCATCGTACACTTGTACCAGTTGTCCTTCCTTGAAGATGACTTCTCCTGTAACAGAGCGCAGTACTCATCTGTCAAACATAGCCTTTCTTCTCACTGCATGTAGTACAGCCTGCCCTGCACCATCCAGTCTCTGTTGCTCCATGTATGCCAACTGAACATCCACCACCTTCCTGCTAGGTTCTTGTGTTGTGTCTTCGATCAGCATTTGACTTGTGTTTACAACCAACCCCAGCAGTAGTTCCTTTGGTGGGAGTTGGAATGCTGGTATGACATGTTCATTTAGCTGTCTTATCACCTCCTTGAAGTGGTCTGGCCACTGCTTTGTTACATCGCCATGGCTACTGTCTGGCCCCTCATCTTCTCCCACCCCCAGGCTGCACATCCTTTTTAGCCTGCCCAGTAACTTGCTGTTCACATTTTCTACCAGCCCATTCACCCATGGTGCATACGCTGCCACCACCTGGTGGGTTGTCCCATGTGCTTTGCACCACACTTTCACTTTGCCATTCTTGAAGTGTGAACCTCCATCTGTCATAAACATCTCAGGGGCCCTGAACGTGTGAGCCATCACATTCAGCCCATCTATTGTCATCTTTGCTGTGCTGTGCACCTTAAGTTTGAACCCCCACACATATTGTGAGTATGTGTCAAGCATCAATAGTACTGAGTGACAACCTCCCTTTCCTTTAGGCAAGGACAGGTAGTCTGTGACTACCGGCTCGAAGGGATGGTGCCTGGTGATGGGGTAAAGTAGCATGTGGAGGTGTGTTGATCCAAAGTTCTTGCACTGCACACACCTCAGTAGCGCTTCTCATATGGACTGGTCCAGATGTGGGCTACAAATCATGTCCATTAGCTTTAACTTTATCAAGTCACGCCCCCAGTGGCCATTTTTTTTTGTGTTCTTCCTCTGCTAGCACTATGGCTTCCTCCTGAGTAATGCACTCGACTCTTGGCCTTGCTCGTAAGGACCTTGTCAATTGCATGCACCATAACCATCCATTCTCGACATGGTACTCTTCTGCTTGGTGTCATGCTCTCCATTTCTTCCTATCATCCATGGTTGTCTTGAGGTTGTATATTGCATCAACTACCTCTAGAAAAAATGGTTTGTTAGCAAAGCATTCTCTCAGGGCCACCAACTCTGGATTTGTCTCGACTGCAAACAAGTTGTTGACCATGCCCCTCGATCCCTCCCAGTCTTTGCTGACTGTCCACTCACTGCCATTGCCCTCTGTTCTCTGCCTATCTGCATGCACTCTGCTGAGGGCATCTGTGGCTGCATTGGTTTTCCCTGGTCTGTGCCTTATGACCATGATCTGGTATGCAGCAATGCCATCCTGCCACCTGGCATGTACCAGTGATAGCTTGTTGTTGCAGAGTGTATCCCTGAGTGCCATACAGTCAGTTTCTAGTTCAACCAGGAACCCCCAAATCATGTCACTGAAGTGGTCAATCCTGAACTTCAGCACAGTGAACTTGAGGATGTAAGGTTTGTACTGTTCTTCTATGCTTGACATGCATTTTGACATGAAACCGATTAGGTGTATGGCAGTCACCTTTTGCCTGTTCTCTAGTGTTGTCTCGAAGCATTGGGCTAGTACTGCTCCAAAGCTGTCTTTACACCCATCTGTAATTAGTATGAATGGGGTGCTGTCAAACCTAGGTGCTGTCAAACGTAGGTGCTCTCAGTACCAGCTCTGACATTAGTACCTGCTTCAGTCATAAGAATGCCCTCGCCTGTCTGGCTGTCCAATACTGTTCTAGCGACCTGTCTCTTAGGTATTGTCTATACTTCCTTTTGCTCGCCTTCGCATCCATTGCCAGTAGATCTAGGTTTCTTTGTAGATCTGTTAGTGGGGCCGCTAGTCTTGCATAGTCCTTGACCAAAATCTGGTCAATCCTAAGAACCTCATTAACTCCAGTAATGATTTGGGTGTTGGCCACTTAGCAACTGCCTCCAGTTTCACAATATCAGGTCTGATCCCCTGTTGGCCCACTCTTGCACCTCTGAAAACCACCTCCCACATGAACAGTTGCATCTTCTGAGGTGATAATGATATGCCCATCTCGTGACACCTGATAAGGAACATGTGCAGTCTACCCAGAAGCTCCTGGAAGTCGTCCCCTGCGATCCCATGGTCATCTATGAACATTTTGAGGCCAATTCATATTGCCAGGTCCTTGAATGCAATGGCTGTCATGTCTGAAAAACATGAGGGTGAGCCTAACAGCCCCATGGGCATATGTTTGTAGCACTGGTAGCCTCTGCCTTTGGTGTAGATACACAGATATGGCTGATACTCTTCATCTGCCTCGATCATGTAGAATCCCAATGCTAAGTCCATTACACAGATATACTGGTGGCCAGCTAGATGTTATTGTTTCGCTTTGATGTCCCCTTGAGGCATTGGTGCTACCTCGGTGACCTTGTTAAGTTCATGGAAGTTCTGGCAGACCCTCCACTTCGGTTTCCCTTCTGGTTTCATCGCCTTTGGTCAGCTCAGCTCTTGCCTCGCTTTCCTTTCTGGGTTGTCTTGGTTGTCACCTCCCTTGATCTGCTCCTTGATGATGTTCCTGATCTCCTCCATCATAAGACCTGGCGCTCCATGTGCTTTTTGTGCCAGCACCGTTGGGTGGATTGCTCTCACTTCGTCCGATCTGATGTCATGCAAAATCCCTGCATTGTTGAACTTGTCTAGCACTGGTAGGTACCATTCCTTCTGGGCTTGTGTTAATGACCTCTGGCTGACCTTCAGCAGGAACTTAGCATCTTTCAGGATGTTCAGCTGGAACTTCATGAATGACACTGGTTTCACCTCTTTTACTGACAACACAAAGGTGTCTGTGAACTTGGCCACCATGTCTCGCACCTGCTTCATCTTGTCTGGTGGCAGTTCCCTGATCTTGACAGCCTTCAGTATCACTTCCACTCTTGGTGGGTGGAACGGGCCTTCTCTCATGAGTCTTGTGAACACCTTTTCCCCATTTTCCTCCACTGTTTGCTCTGCAACACAGTCTCTCACCATGTCTTTGTCTTCCTTTATCACCTCTTCTGCTTCTCCCACCAGCACATGCTGGACCTCCACCCTCAAGCTCACCATCGCCTCGTCCCCTTCTGCACCCCTCTCCTGATCCCTTTGTGGCATTGCATTGGTCTCAGTTGGTAGGATGTAGTCTGGTATGCTCCTGCCTGCTTGGTTTGTGACCTCTATGTAGCACTCTCCTTGTGGTAGTCATATTGAATCTTTGCCATAATCATGGACCACCCTCATCTGATCCAGGAGAGGTTTCCCAATGAGCATTTTCCAGCTGCCCCTACTCAGGAACACTTCGAAAGTTGTTTCAGCCCATACTGACTCCCATTGCAGAGTTCCTGACCATACTCCAGCAGACACTACCAGTGACCCATCTGCCATCCTTAGTACCTGCCATGAAGGACTTAACTCCCCTAGCCTTCCTTTCACCCTGTCATATGCCCCTGCATCTATGGCGTTTATCATTGCACTGTTATCGACCACTGCTAAGAACCTGACCCTTTCTCCTTTTGGTCCCTCCAAGCTCGGAATTGCTATGAACAGCTGCCTGACTCATGATTTGACTTGCTGTCCAGTCACGTCCAATGCATACACATCAGTAACTATATTTCTGGAGTCATGTAAGTTACTTGTGTGTGACATGTCTTGGCTCCTGGTCATCTCATCCATCTGTGCATCTACCAAGTCAAATGCCAGTCCATCTCCCACTGGTTCTACCTTTTCTCCCTGCTCTCGAGCTTTCCCAGACAGATATCTACCTGGGGCTGTCGACTGTCTGTCACACCTCACAGCCCCTAGTAGTTTCCCTCTATCACCCACTCCCACTGGTCCTCTTGTTGGATGCCCCCTTCCATATTTCCTCCTTGCCACCCCTCCTCTGCTGTTACTGCATATACCTGAGGTGCTTCCATTTCTGTGGCGACTTCAGCCTGGTGCGTGTTTGGCCAGACATATTGCACTGCTACAGGGCTGGGCCTGAGCTGTGCTGTTCTCCTTAGCATGCCCACTACCAGTTGGCACCAATGTGTTTTGTGCAGATGCAGCATCTCCTTGGCTGTGCAAGTGTTGCCTACATGTGGTGGTTCCGTAACCATGCCACATGAGAAGCACTCTCCAGACCCTACTGCTGTCATTCCTGGTTTTAATGGGTAAGGTCATTCTAAGGACAGCATCGTGCCTTCACCAAATGTTCAATGCCATGCTGCTATGTCTGCTTTGTACAGTCTTCTCCCTGCTTCGTTATTCGCCTGGTGAGGTAATGCTGATGCTTTCTCTAGTATCTGGGCTGGCATCAATGGGATTCTTGGTCTGATAGGGTTCCTGACAGCTGCAAGGGGTACCACATTCGTTCTTGCATGCTGACTCCAATATCCCAGCACTATGTTCTCTCCACCTGTGCATACTACTGCTCTTGCCTGGTAGTTTTGCGGGGTGTGACATATCGTTAACTGGCCAATCTGCTGGCACAGTTCAGCAACCTCGTTCCTCAGCTCTTCCTCCCCTTTTTTCGTCTCTCTGTTCCTCAACATCTTCTTTATCTTGGTGTTCCTTACTGCCTCTACAAACTTGTCCCATCCTTCATATTCATCGTCAAGTTCATTTCGCAAAACCACTGGTGCTTCCTCCACCATGTACTCCACCAACTTGCCTTCTATGTCTCCCATGCTCAGCGCTAACCTCATCACTTTCATTGCCCACACAACATGCCCATAATCTTCCCCATTTTCCATTTCTACCCATCTCCCAATGTCTTCTTCATCTAGCTTCACTGCTCTAATGCATTCTCATTGTTGGGCCCTTGTCCACTTTGGCCATTTGGTAGGTGGCCATCTCTTCAAGAATGCAGCTTTCAAGGTAGCCATATCCACTTTGTCTTCAGATGGCAGGTTCATGAACCATTCATCTGCATAGCTCCCTGTTGCCAGCTGTAGGCCAAACTGGTCGACTTTCATTGTCTCTGACCATGTAGTTGGTAACAACAACTGGAATTCTGCAAACCAACTGGCCAGTTCTTCTTTGCCTGAATAGTCTCCTTGAAAAAGTGGTACAACCTTCACTGTCTTGTTGATGTTTATGATCTGGTAGGACATGGTGGTGCCCATCATTGTTGGCTGCTCAGTTTGCTCTGACTGCAGCTTCAGTTGTCCCTCTTGCCTGGAAGGAGGTGAGAAAGCTGCTGGTCATAGGTGGTAACTTTGTGTGCCTGTCCCTGCGCTCACACTTCTTGTTTGCCCCCTAGTCTGGGTGCTACTGGTGGAAGCCTTCTTGGGTCTGCATGGAGTGAAGAAGTTGAACTCTTCTGAGTCAGCTGCTGGTGAGGAAACAAGGCTGCTTTCTGTAGTTCCCATGCTTGTTTCTGCCTGTGATTTGATGCTTCTTCTGTCTAAGCCTCATATTTTCGCCACTTCCTGTAGTGTAGAAGATGCTAGACATATCTGGCTTGCTTGGGCTTTTGTTCCCCTCTCGTCACCAGATGGACCTGCCAGGGTGTACACTATGCCTGATGCCTGAGAGAAGTCAACCCATTGTGCTTAGTAATCTACACCTGGCCCCATCTATCCAAGCACCTAGCAGGACCCCTGGCACTGCCTCCTGCACCCCTGCTCTCGCCCACTGCTCTTGCCCACTGCCCCTGCTACACCGGTGACGGTGGTGAAAATTACCATCCATGGCAATGTGAATATCACCGCCATTATCCAGGAGGCACCTGAAGTCTTGTCCTCCAAAACATGCAGGACAGCACTGAACTAAAATGGGTGCACATGAACCTGGGGAAAGATCATGCTTGGTTGGAGAAGATGGAAGCAAGGAAAGTGGTTCTCTATATGACCTGGCACTTGAAACAGTGTCCCAACATCCCTGTAGTATGTCCGCTATGTTCTTCTCGATCTCAACTTGTAGGATGTCACACCATTGGATGGCATGACCAAGACTCTGACGAAATGGCTCAAGAACAATTGAACCCTGCATTGGTATTGCATACAATAACATTATCCCAACAACTAACAATGCACATCTTTTTTTGTTAGATGAAAACCTTGTCAAATGTACTGTGCATGCAGCACAGATGCAAGAGCATTGATAGCATCGCAAGTGCGCTTGAAAAGCGCACAATAAAAGCCCAAAAGCTCAACAGAAATGGCCATGCGAAGTTGTGATGGGGCAGTAGGAAATAGGCCATTGCAGACAAGTAGCTGTGGAAGGGTAATGCATTCACAACACCAGACAGCAACAGATGTAAATGCTAAGGACAACTAATTGGTGTCACTTCTGTATGCAGAGTAATGACAAACTTACAGTCAAAATACAAGCAAGTAATGTTTGTGAGTCTCTTGTCACAATCTTGTGAACATGCAGAAAGCGAGGAGACTTGTTGAGCCAGTGGCTTCCTGAGCATCTCAGAGAGGTACTGCAGATATGGATGGATCATGGTCAGGATAACCAACTTCCAGCTACTAAAGAAATGGTCATGGCAAACGCACTGCAGGATAGGATACTCATGGTCACTGGTCTCTTCAGTGTCAGTATTGAACATCATCTCCATATCCACAACAGGGTTGTCAGGAGGGGTATCAACACTTGGTTCACCAGAGGGTGCTGAAGTAGCAGCATGGTTAAGGAGGTCATTGAGTTGGGTGAGAAGGTGCTGCTGCTTGCTGCTTTGACCTGGAAAAGAAACAAAGGATTGAGTTTTCCATGGATTCCTGACTTTTTGAGGGGAGGTAAAATGATGGCCCATTCCCTTCGTCATGCTAGGGAGGGATGCTCATGTTCTGGTATGTGGCTTGGGAGTCATGGCCACAAAACAAGTAATCAAGAGAAGGACACGTACCCAAGGTTATGAAGGGTTTCCAGCAGTGGCAGCCATCATCTGCACAAAGGGTTGCCAAGGACATCGAGAATGCTCTCCAGAGGAGAGTAAGGCTGCTGGAAGGTAGTTGAGAGGGCAAGCAGACTGCCTGTGAAGGACAAAAAGGAGCATATGGAAGTAATGTGAACAGGACATTCTAAGAATAGATTATTCGGAATTTACCAGTGTGGATGGTTGATCTATTTGACCTGTTCTTTGCATCAAAAGAACCATATCTAAAAGACTGTTATTGCTACCAAGAAGTAGTGCCTGAGGTGGTTCATACCTTGGAATTTTGGTGGTTTGGTTTGCACAAAGTCAGATATGGTGGGCAACATTAGAATTCATCTGGTATGTTACAAGATAGTTTGGGCAGGTCTAACCACTAATTTTGGTATCAGATTATCTGAGCAACACACCAGAAAACATCTTGCTGAGGTCACTGCAGATTGTCTGAAGCAGTTTAGCCTTGAAAAAAAGGTGATCTTAAATTAATAATGGTTTGTTTTGAAGTCTGAAGTGTGCTTGACATCACAGCTTCACACTATCACTATGGACAATGCTACCAATTGTGATGTCCTTGCAAATGAGTTAGCTATACTTATTCCAGAATTTTGTGGTAGTGCATCTCGCACATGCTGCTTTCCTCATACTGTCAACCTTATTGCAAAGGTAAAATATTGTAGTAATGATAACCTGCTTACTAAGTTAGTTAATAGGCACTGATTTCATTTAACCCAGTGCTGACAGAAAGTCCAGTGCCATTCAAGAAAGCCAAGGCTGAGTGGTACAGCAGTTCTCCCAGTATTTCAAGACCCCTCCTGTGGCTTTGACCTCTGACTTTGTGATGGGTGGCAAGTCTAAATAAGCTTCAATTGAGTCGGGTACCACAGTGGGATGTTTGCCAATGTCATCATCATCATCCACTGCCCATTTGGATCGCTTTTTCTGGGTGAAAAATCAGTCGAGACCTGATGCAGATGCTAATGGTGATCTTACCTTTGGTTGACCATCCTTGTCATGACATGTTGCAAGTTCAGTCGATTGCGAAATATTTGAATAGGATTCTTCCCAACATGTTTGAACAATCTGATGTGCCTCAACTCGATCCTCCAGACACCAGTCAGGGTTCCAGTCAAACCACTCAATTTTTTTTCAGGGCACATTGCTTTAGGTGTCCCATAATTAGCACATGTCAGACATAAATATGAGATGATCCTACCAATTGCAATTCAGTAGACCTCATTATCATCAGTGAGTGCATAGTCCTTTCCAATCATTAAAAGGGCAGCCTCCACTGCAATGTGGATGATGCTTGGTTCCTCAGCAGCATCATGTGCACATGTCATTGAGTGTTCGAGTGGTTCAAGCATTGGAATGACTTCATAAATCATTGGAACCTCCACCTGTGAGAATCAAAGTGTGAGATCATCAAAAAGCTGCATAGCTGTCAGGCTCTCATTGCAAGTATTATCAAACATGGGCCAAATACCTCAAGTAGTGGGATCAGATGCTCTGCAAGCCTCCACTGCGACTGTGTCAGTGCATAAGCATCAAGTGCAAGGTCTTCTTTCTGTGTGAGAATCTGGATGGCATCTTTGAAATGAAAGTGTGCCATTAAACATGCAAAATCTGAGTTCCAACGAGTTGGAACATGGTGAAAGAAACCAGATACCTATGGAATTACCCATGGGTCAACCCATACCCATGCAAGACTACCTGGGTTGGGTATGGAAAGAGGCCCACCCTCCTATAAACCCACAGGTATGACCCAGGTATACCCATGGCAGACCCTAAGCAAAAGGGAAAATGAAGCATATGTGATTCAAGGTACCAGCAATTTGCTCTGCATCATGCTTGCAAACACGATGTGAAAGAGCATTGTCATGAAAGGCAATAATGCGACCTAGATACTTGAGATGCTTGGACTTGACTAAGGCAACTGTCTTGCAAGGAATATCCCATAGAAATCCAAGGTACTCAATGGAATCTCGGAAAGGCTGGCCTTTCTCTTTATGCCAGGGAATGCCAAGAGGAGCAATGGCAGCTTTAATTGAATCAAGATCATAATTATAGCAGTATACTTTGCTGTCACAAATACCTAAGAAGGAACCATTGGGAGAGGGAGAATGAAAGATGCCAAAATTGTCGACCCATTTGATAGCAGGACTGATGAGGCACATATAGTAGTCATACTTAGTCACAACATATGAGTAGCCCATGTGCCACAATGCCAACACTTATGGAGAGCCCATGGCAGGCCCATCAATTTAATTATTACATGACAAATAGGGGGGCCCGTGTGCCAAAAGTGAGAATAACAAATGACTGGGCCATACAAAGAGGTGCAGGAGGAATGCCACCACACATGGGCAGGCCTGCAGCAGGTGGATAATACAACATATGGATGGGCCCAGCAGTAAAGGATGGAGTGAATATGTGCAACATATAGACAGGCCAGCCTGGTTGAAACAGCCAAGGCAATACCATAACAAATGTACAGGCCCATCCACAAAAGTAGATGGGACTGCACAACTCATGAACTGGCCCAGCCATGATATGGAGGTAAGACCATGCAATTCATAGACAGGCCCGTCCATGTGATGTGATATGGTACTGCACACCACATGGATGGGCCAGCAGATGGTGTGATGCAGGGCAGCATAACTCATGGATGGGCCCAGCCATGGTAGACTCCACAACTCATGGACAGGCCTGTCCAACATATCAGGTAGGGAAGCACAACTAATGTGCTGGCCTGTCCATGTGATGTGATATGGGACTGCACACCACATGGATGGGCCAGCACATGGTGTGATGTGGGGCAGCATAACTCATGGATGGGCCCTGCCCTTGTATGAGAAGGTACTGCACACCTCATGAGCAGGCCCATCCAAGAAATCAGGTAGGAGGGCATAACTCATGGCCAGGCCCAGCCATGGTAGACCATGCAACTCATGGATGGGCCTGTCCAACATATCAGGTAGGGAAGCACAACTAATGTGCTGGCCCATCCATGTGATGTGATATGGGACTGCACACCACATGGATGGGCCAGCACATGGTGTGATGTGGGGCAGCATAACTCATGGATGGGCCCTGCCTTTGTATGAGAAGGTACTGCACAACTCATGAGCAGGCCCATCCAAGAAATCAGGTAGGAGGGCATAACTCATGGATGGGCCTGGCAATGATATGAAAGTAAGACCACACAATTGATCGATGGGTCCATCCAACATATCAGGTAGGGAAGCACAACTGATGTGCTGGCCTGTCCATATGATGTGATATGGGACTCCACACCAGATGGATGGGCCAGCACATGGTGTGATGTGGGGCAGCATAATGCATGGACCCATCTGACATATCAGGTAGGAGGAGGACATAGATCATGGATGGGACTGGTTATGATATGAAAGTAAGACTGTGCAATTGATGGATGGGTCTGTCCAAAATATCAGGGTAGGAGGGCATAACCCATGAATGGGCCCAACAATGAGATGAAGGAATATCACACAATTCATGGATGGGCCCATACAAGATATGAAGGTAAGACCACACAATTAATGGATGGGCCCAGCAAAGGTATTGGATAGGAGTGCATAACATATAGATAGAAATTGTTTCATTGGATTGGTGGCCTGTCCATAAACAGTATATGTTACTGATCAGCTGATGTACATGACAATCTGCTCCAAATGGCAGGTAATAAGGAGAGGGATGTTATCACAGCAAATGTTGACAAGGATGGGTGGATAACTGTACTTGTTTTAGGCTAGATGGATCTTTGACAAGTATGCGATAGATGGGCCTGGCCATCTAACATAAGAGGTGAGCTATGACACAGATCCACACCAGTATAGTATGTTCAACCACAATTCATCTGTGTGGCTGCAGCACTACATATGCCTTGGTCGAGGAAATAAACATACATTTCAATATAAACAGAACATATACCAATCAGCAAGCCTGTAAAGTACTCAAGCAACATTAACTTAGTGCCTCAGATGTAGTAATGCTGGCAATCTGTGTGTATGGTAGGTCTCTCGTTCAGGGAGTATTCATCGAACGAAGTGGGATGGAATCACTGCTGGTGACAAACTTTCGCACTAACTGGCTGATTCACAGACGGGGAACTCTCTCGGACTCCTGTCTCGTATGCATACAGTCCTGCTATATACCTACGAAGGAGAAAGGGAAAACGAAACTGAAAGGCGTCATAACGAGATGTAAGGCTTGAAAGGATACAAGGACGTGAAAATGTGAAGGTGTGAGATGTGAAACCATATCTGTACAAAGGAACATATGAGCTCCGTCACCAAGCGGAGTCGACCCCTTACACCCCCCCTTTACTCTAACAGCAACTGTCCTCAGTTGCGAGGCTAATCATCACCTGGAAGGCCCGTGAGATCTGCTGGGTCGATGAACTGAGTGACCTGGACCGATGTGCGTGAGTGGGCATGATAAGGCACAAGACAGAACGCTGCAAATTTGAGCCTCGAGATGGTACCATCAACCTCAGCGAGGCGGTACGAGCCGTTATGAGCGCGGGAGACTACAACCATAGGTCCAAAGTAACGAGGCTTGCATTTCGCATTCGAGGCAGCCTCAATTTTCTTATTGAGGACGAGCACTAGGGCTCCGGGTTCGAATTTATAATCATGAATAGTATTTTTGAAATGACGCTCGAAGTCCTGAATGGATGTGAACTGGCTCCGGAGTACTTGTAAGCGCATTTCAGCAAGATCGTCCTCTCGTTTGGCAAGCTGGCGTGCACGGATAGCAACAAGCTCAACAGTAGTGAGACGTGAAGTGATCTCTGGGATGAGGAAGGTGGACTCTGCGATGTCAAAGGGGAGTAATGGCTCGACACCGTGTGCCATATAGTATGGAGAGTAGTTCGTCGACTTTCGAGTGGTGACGCGGTCAGCCCAAAACACATGTGGTGCCATAATGGGCCAGCGAGTAATGTCGCCGTCGCATGCTTTCACTAAGGAGTCCCAGATGGTATGATGCGAGTGTTCAACAATGCCATTTGCCTGAGAGTTGTAGGCGGAAATACGGATGTGGCGAATATGGTACTTTTCCTCCAGAAACTCAAGGGCAGTGACGAAGGGAGTCCCATTGTCAGTGACAATTTCCTCCAGTCCTCCCCATCTACACAGTATCTCCTCGAATATAAACGCACCAATAGTCCTGCCTGTTTCCGTCCGTAGCATTCTCCATTCCGGCCATGCAGAAAGGGAGCAACGAGCCTGGACAATGTACGAATACCCATGAGCTGTGGGCATGTGCATGGAGTCGACGTAGGCTTTTCGGAATAGGGGAGCAGGGACAGCAGTTACAGGAGGAACAACGACCTTCTCGACAGAACGGATTTGACATTGGTGGCATGTTTTAATGTACCATGCGAGGTCCCGGTCGAGGGTTGGCCACCAAAACCGGTCAGCAATAGTGCGTCGGGTTGGGTATATACAGTGACTCAAAAAACCCTTTCAATGTTTTGCTGTTTTTTATTGATGGTGATGCCAAAAATCAGGGAAATTCTCAGAAATCTTGAAAGTATTCATACAGATAGCCCTAGGTCCTGGCTTCAAAAGGGTACCTTACCCAAGTTGTTTGGCTTTGTTTTGGTGGAGATATTGCATGTTTAATCAGGACAACTCATTGAAAGGGTTTTTTTGCTGATGAGATGGCAGCATATTCATGGCAATTGGACAGCATATTTTATGGTTTGGAGCATGAATTTTTTGCAGTCATGCATGCTAGTGATTATGTAATATATCACATGATCAATTTGATGGTTTGTCAGCATGTAAACAAGGCCAACCATTGCATTTGAGTGATTGATCCTCTATCCTGTACCATCACTCAATCAGGACTATTCTCTCAGGGAAATGTGGGCAAATTATGGTGCTAGTGGCACTACCATGAGTAGGATGTATGCCCAGCACCATTGGTCTCTTAAAATAGTTGCTAAAATTCATTCCTGTACCATTTCTGCTACCAATGCCTGAGGGGTCCTGACAGTAATCAGTATTGGGAAAGGTGAAAATGTCATGGAAGTCATTCTTGCACTTCAGGACATGAAGAGTGAACTAATCCCCTCTCAACTGCTGCATGTCTATGCAAGAAAAGCTGGTATCAAGGTTGGGGGAGGTAAAACCCTTCTTTACTTTCCAGGGGTTCTGGGTGGAGTAGCCTATTGGTCTGCCAGAATGCAAGTTTTTTTGCCTTCCATCCATCCTTAGGTGTTGCCACTGATCACCTATGACCAAATAATCCTTTCCTGGTCATCCATAGTTCAGCACAGGGCATAGTCTGGCTGACCCTCCTTGGCTTCTGGTGTGCAGAGGGGGGCATTGCCTCACCTCAACCTTGGTGCCACCTTTTCTTGCATAGAAATGCAGCAGTTGAGAGGGGATTAGTTCACTCTTCATGTCCTGAAGTGCAAGAATGACTTCCATGACATTTTCACCTTTCCCAATACTGATTACTGTCAGGACCCCTCAGGCATTGGTAGCAGAAATGGTACAGGAATGAATTTTAGCAACTATTTTAAGAGACCAATGGTGCTGGGCATACATCCTACTCATGGTAGTGCCACTAGCACCATAATTTGCCCACATTTCCCTGAGAGAATAGTCCTGATTGAGTGATGGTACAGGATAGAGGATCAATCACTCAAATGCAATGGTTGGCCTTGTTTACATGCTGACAAACCATCAAATTGATCATGTGATATATTACATAATCACTAGCATGCATGACTGCAAAAAATTCATGCTCCAAACCATAAAATATGCTGTCCAATTGCCATGAATATGCTGCCATCTCATCAGCAAAAAAACCCTTTCAATGAGTTGTCCTGATTAAACATGCAATATCTCCACCAAAACAAAGCCAAACAACTTGGGTAAGGTACCCTTTTGAAGCCAGGACCTAGGGCTATCTGTATGAATACTTTCAAGATTTCTGAGAATTTCCCTGATTTTTGGCATCACCATCAATAAAAAACAGCAAAACATTGAAAGGGTTTTTTGAGTCACTGTAATAGAGCCGAAACGGGCAGGACGGCGATGTGCTTCATCATCCAGCTGGGAAAGGATAAAACCAACAGCAATGTTAGATGAGTCAACGGCAAGGACAACCTCATTCGGAGAGGTATAATCAATGGGACGGATGGCAGGCAAATGAACGATGGCATCCTTGAGACAATCCATGGCATGTTGTTCCTCATCGCCCCACACGAAGGGTACATTCATCCTTGTAAGGTGAACGAGAGGGCGAGTGATGCTAGCGAAGTTCTTGATCCAGATATGAACTGTCCCAGCCATTCCAAGAAACCCACGCACGTCCATTTTGCTTTCGCAAGGGGGCCAGCTACGGATTTTCGCGACCTTGGAGTCATCGGGGATGTGGCCATGGTAGTTACAGGTTTGGCCGACGACAGTAACCTGGGCCTGGCACACAAAAAGCTTCTTTGCTGAAACTGTAGCACCTGCATGCTTGAGACGATGGAGAACACGATTCACATCACAACAATGTTCCCAGACAAAGCAGCGAATACCCAAGTTCCCTGGAATAGTTTCATATCCACCATCGGGCAGCTCATAACGAGTGTGGGGGCCTAAGACATTGATGTCATCTTGGAAGTTCGGAGTGACCTCGATCTCATGTTGAAGAATAAAGGCGACATCGTTCTGGAAAACTGCAGGGGAGTCAGTCCATCCCTGTGGGAGGACTGTGAGTCGAAAGGTACCCAACGGGGTTTGAAAGGTAGTCAGGTCGCAAGACTCTTCTGCGAGTGGGCGGTGGTCATAGCCTACAAATAAGTCCATCATAGTATAAATGGCATGCCCAGCAGACTGCTTGGCAAAGTGTTCAACATAAGGAAGGGTGGCCGCATCTTTCACTGTCACTGCATTGAGTGGCTGGAGGTCATGGACAATGCGGATCGAGCCATTCTTCTTTGCAACACAGAACCAATGTGACTGATAAGAGCTGTTCGACGGCTCATAAACACCAGAGCTGATCTTGGCCTGGATCTGCTCGATGACCTTGTCACGAATACTGGGTGGAATCGGAGGCTGCCGATGAGCCCATGGCGTGTGCTCAATAGTAGGAATGATGACTGGGGGAAAGTAGTCGTCCTGGAACCGACCTTTTTCTGACTCATCCCAAGCTAATGCGGACTCGTTGTTCAAGAGGACCTGAGCCGCAAGCTTACGTTCTTCAGGCCACAAAAAGTCATTTTCGAAGACCCCAAGTTCAGCCAGGCGTTCCACTGTGAGACGTGTGCCCGGTACAAACTCCAGGGGCTGACAAGAGATGGGAGGCAGCATGAGAAGTGGGTCTTCAGGGATACAACGAATGATTCGAGCATGTCACGGCATTGTTGTGGCGACCGGTTTGACCTTATTAGCAACCTTTTTGTAGGCAAAGACATGCCGAACAGGGTCAAGATCATACTGCTGACGGAGGACCTCCTCGCTGAAAGACGTGGCAGATAGAGAGAGAAACATCAAGGAGGGGTGGGCAGTACGCTGTGGGCATGCAGGCGCAGGTGATGATACAACTGGAAGAGAGGTTGCGGATGCGTGAAATGGCCGAGGTGTGGTAGTGACACGCCGAGTAATCGAGGGGTTGCTCGGGTCGTGAATGGTAATGTGGACATCACCGTCTGTCTCCTCCTTGCTGAGACGTACAAGGCGCTGCCATGGTCGACCTAGGAGAAGCCTATATGGAGCAGTGGGAATAACATAAGCATGCGCCCATGTAACTATACCATTTACAATGATCTGGAGCATTTCGACACAACCGGGCATGTCCTGTGTGCTACCATTAGCAGTCTGCATGCGCATACGAATGTGAGGGTTGATTGGGGCCTCAGACTTCTGCCAAACATCCTCCCGGATCACAACAATTTCGGAACCCTCATCTAGAAGTGCAAGATCCTCGTGCACACCATTGATGTTGACCACTATTTCATGGAGAGGTGTTGAGTGCTCGACATGGAGGGGGGCAGACAGGCATGAGGTGGTCGTGTTGGTCGCAGTGGAGGTTGGGATGCGTTGTGTGCGGGAATACTCAACTAGCTCTTTGCAAACCTCTGGGCTGACAGCAAGGATATCACTGACAGTGAGGTTTGGGACAACTGCACCGAGGATCCGGCAGAGCATGAGATGTGAGGCATCCGGTCGTGCTGCCTTGGATTCGTAAGTATAGGCAGGCTTTTGGGGCGACATCCCCAAACCCATTGGGTCGGAAGCTGCCACACATCGTGTAGTCCCTTCAACCATCGGAACACTGCCCCCAAGCACTAGTAGATCCAGTTTTTCTTCGTCCGAACCCTGTTGGAGCAGCTCATGACTCGGAGGACTGCTGCCTGGCTCTGATCCCACCGCTCGTGCTTTGCTCCGAGTGACTGCAAGGACATCATAATCGTCTTCCACATCTATGACGACTGCATTGTTGCCTGAGACAGGGCAGCACTGAAACAAATAAGTCCCAGTTTCAGTTGCAAGACTCGTAGTGGCAGTGCTGGAAGGTGGCCAAGTATTCATGGGATGCTGAGGGTTCGAAGCAGGGGTAGGTTGAGGCGGGGATACCGGTGGAGCAGGAGGCAGGCCATATCGTTCATCGATCGTTGTTTGGAGTAGGCCGGTTGTCAGGTGACGCCAGATACGGGTGTGATCAGGGAAGGCAAGGTAACGATCAACACGGACAATCTTTCCTGCACGCAAGTAGGACCCAACAGTCCGGCACTCTGGGATGCGATGAGGACCTCCACACATGAAGCAGGTATCGGGTGGACGTGGGTATGCGGTCATGGCTGCATGGACGCTAGACTGTGGAATGGGGGGTTGACAATTGACCTTTGCTGGAGGCGCCCACACCTGAGCTACCGATGGTGCTGGGCAGGCCATCTGCACATAGCAGCCTGCATAGGCCACATCATCAATGCTCAACACATGCATACAATGGGCAAGGTCGCCAACTTCATCGATATGAGATTTCCCAGGAACAGCAGGGTCCAGGCGAATCGTCCTGGTCTGAACAGCCTGAGGCTCATCTTTTCGTTGGCCATCATCACTGTCGGAGTCATCCACCATAAATGGGGCAGGTCAAGAGGCCACAGTCTTGGTGCGAGAGGCGGCAGGGCGGTCAAAGGATTTTAAGTGGAGGGAGAATGGATCATCGTAGTTGGCGTCAAAGGCGTCATCGGCGAGAATGAAATGCCCAGCTGCTGTGACTTCATCCCAATCAGGGGGTTCTGTACAACTATAGCCATAAGGATCCTGCATCTCCAAGCGGTGAGAAATGGCCATGCAAACACGAGATGGAAGGCCATGCCAGAACAACTTGTTCTGGTCCCGTTCTGTAAGTTTTCCCTGACCAACAAGGAAGACAGCAATGGGGCGGAACTGGCAATAATACCTCATGAGCTCTGTTTCCATGGAAATATTCACCTCAGCATGATTGCGAACAACATGTGCTAGATCCCGGTAGGTATAGGTGACACCTTTCTCTGCACCTGGGTACTGCTTGAAAACATTGACCTTGAGAATATCGTACTTAGAGGTCCGAAAACCAGGAAGCGAAGTCCACAATTCCTTAGTCTCCGAGTCGACATACTGAACAACCATGAAACATTTCTCATGGTCTGAGAGACCACAGGATACAGCCAGAGCTTCAAAGCGATCAAAGAAGTCAAGAAGGGTTGATGGCATACCCAGAAAGGTTGGAGCCTTGCCTGACCCAGGAGCTGGCATGGCATGAATTCCTTTCGAGGAGATTGACATCGCCGACACTGGGACAGTGTGTGAAATGGATGATGGTGGGACCAAAGGGTCATCAGGGGGATCAAGTGGCATGGATGATGGTGAGAGGGGTTCTGGAAGCGATATGCGAGGTACAATTAGTGTATGAGTAGTTGTCGAGGGTGATGGAGGACGAGACACAAGTGCCGAAGGTTCCAGAGATGACAAGGAGTCTAAGCTTGAGTGGGAACTGGGGGCGTCAGAGGGAAGTGGTGTAAACGAAGTTGCAGGGGATGGGTCTGTACTTGGGGTTGTAAGGGCAGAAGCAGTCGATCTAGTGACGCGGGTAATATCTCGAGAGACAGAGGCCACAGGAGCCTTTCTAATGCATGGCAGTGGAATAGTTGGTGAATGGGTGTGATCACGGTTGCAAGACAATGCGGGGGGGGCAGCCAATAATGTGGACTGCTTGGAGTCGGAGAAACAAGCTGGGCGAAGGCGAAAAGGCATCGTGGAAGACAGGATGCAGCTCTATTGATAGGCAATGGGGACGATCTGAGACAGATTGCAGGTGTACAGAGCTTGATTCGCGGTGGGCTCCAAGTGTATGGTAGGTCTCTCATTCAGGGAGTATTCGTCGAATGAAGTGGGATGGAATCACTGCTGGTGACGAACTTTCACGCTAACTGGCTGATTCACAGATGGGGAACTCTCTCGGACTCCCGTCTCGTACACATACAGTCCTGCTATATACCTACGAAGGAGAAAGGGAAAACAAAACTGAAAGGTGTCATAACGAGATGTAAGGCTTGAAAGGATACAAGGACGTGAAAATGTGAAGGTGTGAGATGTGAAACCATATCTGTACAAAGGAACATACGAGCTCCATCACCAAGCGGAGTCGACCCCTTACATGTGGGAATATAAGTTATGGCATGTTGGCCCATCCATGTCATGCACAACACTTTCTTTTACTTGTTTCCATCAATGCATCTCACCAATCAACAACTTACACCCCCCTCGCTGTTCAATAAACTACTATGTTTGTCAAGACCTCCCAACAACTGACCAATGCCATCAACCATATCCTTGAAATCTACAACAGGTTGGTTATTTGGCATGGATTTGCTGGAGTCAGTGGTGAAGCATCAACTTTGGAGAGAAGTGATAATAGAGATGAGGAGAGAATTGGTGCATAGTAACTGAATCACACAACTGGAGACTGCTAATTAACATTCTACCCATACAGGAATCCATCAGGTCTATTGTGAATAGAACTGACAACATCCCCCATCTGCTTATTGGCATGGACAAGTTCATTCATTGGAAGGATGACATTGGATCCAAACGTGTACCCTTTCCAGACTGGTACAACTGCCTCTTCCCCTCCCTTGATTCCATCTCTGACCATCTGTGGCTACTCACTGTCGAATGATGGTATGATGCTACTTGCACAGGGTTGATGGTGCAGCAAGAAATGTCCACATCGAAGCCAGTACTCATGGCAAGGAGAGCAACAATGCCAGAAACTATGACCCCAACAACAAGTAATGTGGGGACAAGCTATGCCATGTCCATCAAGAAAGGTAAGAAGAAAGTCATGTCAGGGGAACTGGGAGCTGTGGCAAAGGAGGTTGTGAGTCAGCAAGATGTGAACAAGGATGGGGAGAGTGAGGTTGGAGAGAAGGACATTGAGATGGCTGAGGATATCTCAGAGCCAGTATGGGGAAGGTCAAAAAAACGAGCCAGGTCCCATTCTGAATCATGGCCACAGTCAAGATGGAGATCTCAATTATGGGCAATGCAATGGGGTATGAAGGATGTGGAAGGTCATGGTGAAGGTATGCCCACTCCTTCAAATCCTCCAACATCACCAAAGCCAAAGTATGGCTTGGCTCAACTGGCCACTCGAACTACCCCACCCCCCAATCCTGAGGCCTGTGGTATGTGCATCAACTGCAAGGTTGTATGCACATGGACTGTTGGTAACATGCCATGCAATCCATGCAGAAAGTGGAAAATAGGCTCCACAAAGGGTAATGCCCGCTGTCCATCAATGGCTCATACTCCCAAACCCCCCACAAGATGCCAAGCTACCCCCATGTGGCACAACCCTTCTCATCTGTGCAAACCACCAACTCAAATCACTGACAATGAAACACCAGAACCACCTCCCAGGAAAAAGACATGCATCTCTCAAGGTGGCCAGGCCTCTCAGAGCAGAGCAGCAGCTTCATCATCGTCAGCCCCACTACTGTGAGTTAGTAAGTACTCAAGAATATATATCACTTCATTTTCTGACTGCCTGAAATTCAGATCTCATCATTCATCCACCCACACAGGTGACCTCAAGTTATGCAGTGCCTCCCATGATTTGACCTGATGCATCAACATATACCCCACTCCCTGCACCACCCATTCCACCCAGCAGCACCTATTCCCCCCCCTGCCATGCCAACCCCACCACAACTGTCACCAGTTGACACATCAAATATCTCACTCCATTGACAATTGGACGACATCATCTCCCAGCAGGACCAACTTCTTGGCTGAATCAACGATGTTGAGAGATGAGTAGCATGGTGTGAAGGCCACACATTGGCCATTCTTCCGGATTGCATGCAAGTCTTGGAGCAAGAATTGGCTGATTGCTGGTGGAATGTCACAACACTTACCCATGAGATGGAGACATTGAGGGTGAGTGTGCATGGTGCTCAACCAGCACAGACCACAGGGATGGCCTCTGCCAATGAAGATCTCCTTGATCTTTTTGGACCATCCAACAATAATACTCCTATGGATTGAGGCTGAAGAGTCAATTGCTGTGGAACTTCATGGACTGGTATTGATGGCAACCCTGAGCACCCACAACATCAGCACAAATCAGCCAATTCAAGAGGGTAGCATGATGGGCACTCCAGTAGAGGAGGAAAGTGGTTCAGTGGTGGTGGGGAATCAAAGTGGTGTCATGTCTGCACAGAATGATGAGGAAGGTGGGAGTATAGGTTGCATGGAGCATTCGCATATTACCATCATTCTAATTTTATATCTGTATAATCACTGATTATTTGATACTTGGATGCAAATTTCAAAGACATGACTGAATGGCACTGTGCAGTGGGACAATTGCAGGGGCAGCACTTGTGGAATATCCATGGCTGGTAGGTATGATGTATCTAATACTGAGTAGACATACATTTGATGAGGTATGACCATTATATCTGCCATAGAATTGTCCCATAAGTTTGCATTCCCTGTGGTGAGACCAACCTGCGATTGGTGAGGGTCACCATATCAGATTTGTTGGGGTTGAATGACATGGGAAGCTGTGGTAGGTATGATGTATCTGGTGGTGAGTAGGCATACATGCTATGGGATATGTCCATTACGTCTGCTGTATAATTGCACCATAGTTTGGATTCGCTGTGGTGAGACCAACCTGTGATTAGTGAGTGTGACAGTATCAGATGTGTTGGGGTTTAATGATGTCAAAAGCCATGGTAGCCATGTAGAATGTGGTCCTATGACAGGAGAATATCCTACAATACTTACATGTGGTCATCCTTAGTATATATAGACCTGATGTCTGGCAACCCTGTGATTCTGCCACACAATGTCTGGGACAATGATGTGGAAAGCTGCAGTACCCACATGGAATGTGGTCCTATGACAGGAGAATATCCTGCAATAGTTACATTTTGTCATATATAGACCTGATGCCTAGCAACCCTGTGATTCTGCTGCACAATGTCTGGGACAATGACATGGAAAGCTGTGGTAGCCATGTGGAATGTGGTCCCATGACAGGGGAATATCCTGCAATACTTACATGTGGTCATCCTTAGTATATATAGACCTGATACCTGGCAACCCTGTGATTCTGCCACACAATGTCTGGGACAATGTCACATCCATGACATGTGTGCATAGTCTGGGCCTTAGTCCGAGGATTTCTGGCTCAGTCCAGACTCTCGGGAGTTCATTATGGAACTCTGCTCTGTTTCCGTTTATAGTTTTACCCATTACTCCGTTCCATTCCATATTTAGAATAGTTTCTTTCTGCCACAGTATGTCTAACTCTTTTGGTACTTGTAGTCTAACCTTTGGACTTTCAGGTTGACTGATACTCTGGTACAGCCTGTAGGAACATTGTCAACATTCCATACTGCCCTCCAGAGTTTCAGTACCTGGACATTGCCTTGGAATGTTCTCTGTGGTATAAAACCCTTTGTACATACGTTGTAGCACCTCAGTTCAAATATTGAATCAGATACTCTAAGCCTCTTTCTGTTCTCCAACCTCAGAACTCGAGCAAGCATTGGGTATACCAAGTGGTATACCTTCCCTCGACCTCCATTCCACTCCGACCCCTGGATTTCTATCTGGACCTTGTATACAGTCTCCGGACTTAGAGAACTGGTCTTAACAGTATATTCAAACTGACACTTGCACAAGTTCACCCACCCACACCCCAATGACTATGACTACTCGACTTCGTGCTCGTTCGATGGCGGCAGAAGCCACAGAGCAAGCAGCTGTCACCGATATTCACCAATCAAATGCTCAGATTGCATTGGCCAGTAAAAGGTGCACTCTGCCATCTGTTAGCCAATTCTGTAGCTTCTCTGCAAGAGGGGAGCCAACCCCCACCCCTACCCAAAGAGCTGGTCCATCCAACAGATGATCAGCATCAGTGCCTCGTCATACTCCGGACTTTGCCAGAGGATACAAGCCTGGTGGTGATGGCCCAGGAGGTGATGATCCCAGAGATGATAACCTGGATGATGATGATGGCAATGAAGACGAAGACGATAATCCATTTGTAGATGCTCCAGATGAACTGGAGCCCCAACTGGCAGTTTTGCACAATCTAGCTGCTGCAGTTGATCATCTCTCATGCTCTGCCCATAGCTCAGGAGAGCCATCCTCTTCTAGGGCCAAAGTCCGAGAACTGGACACTTTCGATGGAACAGATCCAAAGAAGCTCCAGACCTTCTTGGTCCAGTGCGAGTTATGTTTCCAGGATCGCCCAAAGGCCTTCCACCAAGATAGAAATAAGGTTACATTTGCCCAATTGTACCTGAAGGGCATGGCCCTTGAGTGGTTTGAACCAGACCTTCTTAACACTGGAGATCCAGCAGACCGCCCCTTGTGGATGGACAGTTGGTTGGACTTCATGGCAGAACTCCAGACCACCTTCGGACCACATGACCCTGTCGCCGACACTGAGCACCAACTTGATCATCTTTGCATGAAGGAGAACCATCGCATCAACCACTATGTGGTTGACTTTAACCGTTTAGCCTCTCAAATCCGAGGCTATGGAGATGGTGCCTTGCATCATCTATTCTACTCTGGACTTCCAGACCACATTAAAGACGAACTCAGTAGGGTCGGAAAACCAACCATGCTGAATGGCTTGCATATGTTAGCACAGGAAATCGATGCATGCTACTGGGAACTTAAGGACAAGGTCACTCATCAGACCAAGTCTTCAGGAGGACACTCTGGAACCAGTACCGGTAGCAAGTCCAACCCCAGTAACAAGGGGGACAAGCAGAAGTCTGGCTCTGGAGCTCCGTCCTCTACCACCAGTACCCCAGCCACATCTGGCTCTACTTCGAAACCTTCTAACAATCAGTCAAACTCCGGACAAACCTCTGCTCTCACTAACAAGCTTGGAAAAGATGGAAAGCTGACTCTGGCTGAACGAAAGAGACATTTCGGGCAGAACCTCTGCATGTTCTGCAGAAATGCCAGACATAAAGCTAAAGAGTGCCCCAGGTCTACCTCCTGTGCAGCCAAGGCCCGTGTGGCCACAGCAACCAAGTCAGAACCCAAACTGACTGCCTCCGCTGAGGCAAAAAAATAGAGAGCAGCTCTCAGAACTCCACACAGCCTGGGAGTTGCATTGATACTGACTGTGCACCTGTGGAGGCATGCCTCCATGCATCCACTCTTTTGAATCCAATTTCATTGAAACCATCTGTGACCCTTGATTCTTACAGTATTCCAGAGATTTCAGCCTTAATATACTTGGGTTCAACCCACTGTTTTGTAGATTCTGCTTTTTCCAAAATGAACCACCTTTCCATGTATTCTGTCCTGTCTCTCATCCTCCGTTTGTTCAACGGTGTGACAACAACAACCATCCATAAAGCCGCCAACCTTTCCATCTGTTTCCCTTCTGGAGATGTCACTGATATGCCCTTCTATGTAACTCCATTGGATTCTGAGTGTAAGGCCATTCTCAGACATAACTGGCTCACCCACTACAATCCATTGATTGATTGGGTATTGGGCAGTATTAAATTCCAGAACCTTACATCTCATTTGCCAGCACTGATGTCACCCTCTGTCTCAGAACTATCTGCAAGAAACTCTGGAGATACCCTCCACAGTTCTCCAAACTCCACCACTCCACCCATGGTTGACACCTCTTCTCTGCCCGGCCTCCGAGCACCCAACATCTCTCTAATCAACGCTGTGGCTTTTCTGCGCCCTTGTAAGCTAGATGGCTCACTACAGTTCTCCCCCCAGATTCAACCCCAAGATAACCCCAAACTCTGGGCTGCCACTGTGCAGGATGCACCGGACTTATCATTGGTACCCTCAGACTATCATGACTTCGCTGATGTATTTAGTAAAGCAAAAGCTTCCATGCTTGCACCCCACCAAGAGTTCGATCTCAAAATCGAATTGGAGGGAGGAACTACTCCGCTGCTGGGAACCCTCTACTCCCTCTCTCTGGTTGAGCTTACAGCTCTCTGGACTTTTATCGATGAGAACCTCACTACTGGCTTTATCTGCCCGACATCCTCTCCATATGCCGCCCCTGTCCTTTTCATCAAAAAGAAGGATGGGTCTCTACACCTGTGTGTTGACTTCAGGGGTCTCAACAAGATCACGAAGAAGGATCGCTACCTGCTTCCTCTCATCTTGGACTTACTTGATTCACCTAGTCAAGCTAAGGTCTACACTAAGATTGATCTCCGACATGCCTATCATCTTGTGCACATTGCCAATGGAGATGAGTGGAAAATGGCCTTCTGGACTCGCTACAGATCTTATGAATGGCTCATGATGCCATTCAGACTTACCAATGCCCCTGCAGTGTTTCAACACTTTGTCAACTCTGTTTTTGCGGATCTCTTGGATGTTTGTGTCATTGTCTACCTAGACAACATTCTAATTTACTCCGATAGTATCGAAAATCACAAGAAACATGTTCACGAGGTACTTCGCAGACTCCAGCAACACAGCTTGTACATATGCCCTCCTACCTGATATCTTGGATGGGCCTGCTCATGAGTCATGTGGTCCAAGCTCATATCAAGGGCAGGGCCCATCCATAGGATGTGCAGTCTAGTATAACATCATGGACAGGCCAGCACATGAATTGTACTTCCCTACCTGATATCTTGGACAGGCCCATCCATGAGTTATGCCCTCCTACCTGATATCTTGGACAGGCCCACCCATGAGTTGTGTGGTTCCAGTCCATACCATGGCATGGCCCATCCATAAGGTGTGCAGTCCCATATCACATCACGGACAGGCCAGCACATGAGTTGTTCTTCCCTACCTGATACCTTGCACAGGCCTGCCCATGCATCATGCAGTCTTACCTTCATATCATGGCCAGGCCGGCCCATAAGTTGTGCAATCCCATCTACTTTTGCAGATGGGCCCATACATTTGTTATAGTAATTCCATGGCTGTTTCAAACTGGCAGGCCTGTCTATCACTGCAAGCATTTCACAATTTTTCATGCCAAAATATCTTGAAAAAATTGAAAAAAGAGATACTCTTTTATTTGGGCTGTGTTCACAGAAAAAATGCAAACATAATATTTTCTTTTCTTTGTCTTTTTTGTGGAAAAACATGAATTGATGATAGTGCTGAGTACCTTCTACACTAATGGGTATTACCATCAATCCATGTTTTGTGGCAAGTCATGCAAAGAAAAGAAAATATTATTTTTACCTTTTCTCTTTGGAAAAACCTGTCAAAAAAGAGTATCACTTTCTTCAATTTTTTCAGCATGTTTTCTGAAGAAAAATTGTAAAATGCTTGCAGTGTATATGTAGCACATATTCACTCCCATCCCTTACTGTTGGGCCTGTCCATATGTTGGATTATCCAACTGTTGCGGGCCTGCTCATGTGCAGTGGCATTTGTCCTGCACCTCTTTGTAGGGCCCACTCATTTGTTATTGTCACTTTTGGTACATGGGCCCACCTATTTGTCATGTAATAATTAGCATGATGGGCCCACCATGGGCTAACCATAAGTGTTGGCATTGTGGTGCACAGGCTACTCATATGTTGTGACTAATGTGACTACATGGGGTCGATGAGGAGAGCATCCCAAATATCAATAATAGCATCAGTGACTTTGCCTTGGAGGCTGGAAGCCAGAGAGAGACTGAACAGAAGAACATGATTGAGGAATAATTGGTTGTCAAACATAACAATGAGGAAGCACTTGTGATCAGTGTAGGGAAAGTATCCTCCCTACCAGGATATTTCATTTATTTCATTGTTTTTACTTACTGATTTGTTTTCTTTTATCTTTTCTTATCTTTTACTTAGTGTTTGCGCGCGTTGTGGCTTATGTAAGCCCACGCGAGTACTTCGAGTGTACTGTACATACTTAGAAGAATAACAGACGAGTTACCCCAGACGAGAAGCTGGAAATAAGACGAAAGAAGACTCGGAATATTACTTCCCCATCCCCAGACAGTCCCTAGACGTTATCACAGCCTTTATTTGGGTTTCTGGGCGCGTTTTTGGTCTTTTCCCTGTACTCTTTGACCCTCCACCAGGCAACACCAGCCTCCTGGGACGAATTCACCACTCTTCCCCCACTAGGAGACTTTGGCCTATATCCCAAGGTCCTTTTAAATCCATCTCTACATCAGGAAGGATAGGGATGCCATGATAGGCAGCCTCAATATCTAAAGAAGTGGCTTGTGTGCCTGGAGGAGAGCATGCAATCTAAGATGAAGAAATGAGAGGAGAGTGAAGAGACATGGAATGAAGAGTGAAAGAAGGGGGGGCAAATGACACTCAAGGTCATTAAGATAAAGCCAGAAGACGAGAACAGAAGGCATGCCTTCAAATGTCATGAGATACATTCTGAGAAGTATCCCAATCAGCAAAGAGCATCTGCCACACCTCAAGGACAGGTCTGAGGATCAATGAGGAAAAACTACTGATGATGGAAGCCATGACTTCAGCCAAACCCCAATGGGTAGGAAAATCATCAGAATTAATCTGATCATTGACAGAGAGATGAGAGAGTCCTTTGAAGGAAAGATTGCAGCACACACAAATCTTCAGGGGGGATCCAGGAGCAGACTGTTTAACAACAATTTGAAAGGGGGAAGAATGAAAAGGGCTGATCTTGGCATAGAGTTCCACAGATGTGAACAGACCAGACATATGGCCTAAATGAAGCTCATTGATGATGTAGTCACTGATAGCATCATGGTGGTCAGAAATGTTACAATGGTTGGGAGGAATGAAGGATGAAACAAGAGGTGCCAAGTCACTGATGTGAAAGCCGAATGTCAGTTTCTTTGGGAGATCCAGATATTGATGTAATAAGTTAAGCCCTCATAACATGTTGTTGAAGGCGAGAGGTGAATAAGGTGTAACAATTTTAGAGAAGTCTGCATCTGAGTTGAAACGAGAAGGAGAAGGGTGCAAGAAACCTGAAAAGACATGACAAGGGGGAAAAAGGTCCAAAATGCACAAGAAAGGTGGACAAAATGTGAAGTTAGGCAGACTTGTGATTGGAAGCACCATGGTCCCAAGAGCTGCAGATGGAGCATATGTGCTGGTCTGGATGATTGTCATGGCAGGGTCTTTTGGCAGCTGCAAGTTGGAAGATGAAGCAGACAGGATTGTTGTTGTCTCTGTGGATGAGTTTGCCATCATGCAGTTTCAAGAATGTTTGTTGTCCTTTCTGCATGACCTCTTCAGTGCATGAAGGGAATTTGTGGCCAGTTTGGAGGCAGATGACACAAGTGGGAGTGGGACATTGACCATTACAAAAGGATTCCTCAGGACTGTTGCACCGAGATTTGTGATCATAAGGAGCAAAATGCTGAGGGCGTGAAAATTTATCAGAGGAAGGATCAAGCATAGGTGTCAAATGAAGATGGCAGAAAAATGCCTCTTGAACCACTACCGCCACCATCCCCCCGTGGGAAAACTCAGTCCCCCCCCAAACACACCTGCTCGACAGCTGATCCGTGCCAGATACGACTGTCAGACATTGGCAAACGCTACCATTCCTTCCCTAAGGGCACCTTCAAGGCCCGTTTCATCCCACCGTCGGCTCCCCGCTTCGTCGTCAAGCACCTCGCAGCTCACCCCCCGTCTTGGACCTGGACAACCAAGGGCGGTCCCAACAAGGATCGTTCCTTCCAGGTCCCAACCATCCCCATCACCTGTGACAAAGCGGCTCCCAGGGCTATCCACTGGGTAGTTGCTGTGTTCCATTCATTCAAAGCCCATCTAAACCCCATCGCTATCGATGGAGAGACTGGAAAGGTGAAACCTGGATGGCTCAGGCTATACCAAAACAATCTGTATGTTCATCTTCAAGGACAAATGAAAGAGACCGCAGTGCCCAAACGGGCCCCCCCACCGACTCCCAAGCCATCCTCCACCTCCCCCCCCTCGGGCCACCCTAAGCCCACTCCCCCACGGGAGAACCTTCTAGAAGCTGAGCTGTCCAAACTCCGCCAGGAGATAGCCGAATTAAGGGACAAGTTCCACAATTACATCACGTCTCACGAGGCATGCTGCATGCGCCGCAGCAACTCACCGTCAGAGTCTTCGGAAGAAGAACACACTACCCGTGTTACCCCCCGTCCCCCCCAGTCCTGCTCACCCTCCTACCGGATGGGTCGTCGAAACCCATAGCCAACCCCCCGACCTGGTTAGTCGCCGCTCTAGCCCAGCAGGACCTCCCTATCACCTTCAGGGACAGCATTTTCATCCCCTCCCCATTCACCCCCTCTACCTCGTTCCCGGAGGGAACTCTCGAAGTCATCAAACTGAAATTTGATGGCGCCCCCCCCCTGTTTCTAGGTACCCATAAGGATGGGGACCTTAGGATATCTACCGTCGCACCGGCCGGCGCGGTTACCACTACTTACAACCTGCCACATGACCCCTACGTACCTACACTTCCTCGAAGGAGGAAGTGACACTTACCCATCCCACCACCCTCTCCTCTGCTCTCATAGCTGTAGTTACTCCACTCACCCTTTCCTTCGCAGACTAGTTCTGGGGGCTCTCAGGCCCCGGTCGGCTGAGTGCGCACAGTGCTCAGCTTCTGTTGAACAGTACCATTAGTTGACCCCTTCCTCGTTCCCGGACAATTGTGTCTCGTTTAGTGCAACATAGGGACGTCATGTACCTCACGCACTTTAATACAGAGTTAAAAAAAAAAAAAAAAAAAATGAAGATGGCAAATCTGGAATTGAAGAAAGCAGGACTTATATTGTTCCATGGACAAAGAGACATTGGGATTGGAAGTGCACAACATGCAAATGTTGATGTCAAAGAGTAAAATAGTGGGGAAATCTCTGATAAAGTTGTCCATGCATGCAAGGAATCTGAAATGGCATGCCCACATCTTCTTCTTAACGAGGCCTTCATGAGAGCCAATCCATTCTAACAAACATTCCCAAGCTGGATACCAGTCAAGAGGGCACATGTCAGCCTCCCAGGGGAATTGGGTAACATCTAAAATATAAATGTTCTGGCCTTTATGGTGAACTTTAACAGTCTCGACTGCAAGAGGTTGGTTTTGGAGTTTGTAAAGTGCATCATAAGAGAAGAGTGAGAGAGGAACATGAAAACCAGAATCAGCTAAGTTGGCAATCAAACTAGAAACAGGTAGAGTAGTAGAGTCAGGAGTGACTACTGGGGCATTGTCATCAAGATCAAATGGAAGGGGGCAGGGAATCTTCAACCAATGAGGAGGGGAAGAGAGAGCACACTCCCTATCAATCAGGATGTCCATGGAAGCCTTAGAAGCTGGGGAGAGTAGGATATATGCAGCTAGAATTTGCTGTGAAGCATTTCCTGAGTTAACAGAGGGGTTATTCACTGGGGTGAGAGGGTGTGAAACAGAAACAGGCACAATGGCAGTTAAAGGAGGAGGGTTAGAGCTAGCTGCAGGCACAAGAGTGGGCAGGGAAGGTAGAGCTTGTGGAAGAACATTGGACATGGAAACAGGTGTGAAAGGAACACCAGAAGGAAGAGATGACATTCTTGATAGGAAGAGTGAAACTTGAAGGTGTATATGCACAAATAAGAGTGGTGCTGAGCAAGAGAAGCATTGAGTGTGAAGGCAAAGAGAACAGAGAGACAGGAGAATGAAATCTAAGTTAGGACAACTTAGATTGTGACAGCAGCATGTGATCATTACAAAGGCCCTGTTCTCTTTATGCAAGATCACATGTTCACTAGCTTCAGAGAATGTCAATCAATCTTGTTTATGTAAGGCCTGACTCTGCCATGCTCGACAACTTCTGGTCGATTCTAGCAGCAAGTATGTATACACTTAAACATAGGTACCAAGCCAAGCAGCTGATCCATTGCATCAATGCATACCTGGTACCTGGCACAAACACAATAACCAGGTTATGCATGGGGTTATGGTGCTGCATCTGTAACATTATGATACACAATTTTTTTTGAAGTACTTTTTTTTTTTTGGTATACCACACTTTTTTTCCACACAAAAAATAATATATGTGGTGCACAACATTTTTTTTTGGTATACTGCCCCTGACATATCACATGACTCACATGACCAAGTGGCAGCATTCCACATTGGGCAGGTGGCTCATCATGCATGGAGCCTTGATTGTGTAACTAACCCCCCACAGGGGGGGTAGTTTAGAGTTTATGTGCTGACATAAGTGAGTCAACCATGGGGATTCGAACCCAGGAGCATGGGCTCACCTCTAAAGGGGAGTTGCACCAACATGACATGACTTGGGGTAGTACCATGTGTCCCTGCCCCTTGAGTGAGAGCCACTTGGATCTGGGTTAGGCCAGGACCTTCAGATGCTACGACCAGGGCCAGGGCTCTCTCCTGGACTGGGATTTTTCTCATGTGGCACTGTGTGTATTCAATCACATGGCAGATCATGTGACTGTGCAACCTCCTAAGGTGGTCTCCTAAGATAGCGAAGTTGTGGGAAAGGAATCACTTAGTAAGTGGCATTCCAGAATGCGGCAGATTCGTCATAGCAAGGGGTCCGTGAGCCGAGAAGCCGGCAAGGGGTAGCCTTGTCGGAACCCGAAATTCCCACCCAAAGGGGTTGCTGACACATGCTGACACACCCTTTCAGTGGCACAAAAACACCCACACTGCCACAATCACGTGCCGCAAAAGGTCGCATTGGGTCGCTTCGGAAGCGGAGTTCGGAAGTCGGCTCGGCGGAGTGCGAAAATGGGTCGATTGGTCGATAGGTCGACCCATCTACCCCTTGCTATGACGAATCTTCCCGAATCTTCCCCAATGCCGCCGGTTGGTCACGTGAGTCACGTGATATGTCGGGGGCAGTGTACCGAAAAAAAACGTTGCACACCACATATATTATTTTTTGTGTGGAAAAAAAGTGCGGTATACCAAAAAAAAAGTACTTCGAAAAAAATTGTGTATCATAATGTTACAGATGCAGCACCATATGGGGTGGCTTGGCGCAATGCCTGACCCGAACGGATCCTGCGTTATTCATTCTTGTATCTATCCCGAGGCGGCATTGGCGGTGGAGGGCAGTTACAGTTGCTAGCGTTCTGTGCTCGCTGGAAGATTGGTCTGTCTCTTTACGCGTTATGTGAACGCTCGCAGCAGTCCGTGGAGGGAATATACACTGTATGCCAAGTCTTGACATAGTAAGTGTGGTCGAACCTGATGCTCGTGTGTCCATGCGCTTCGTGTTTTGCTTCCCCTCACTTGCTGAACTCTAACAACGACTTTAGTTCACGTGCACATAAGAAGCGAAATACAGGTTATATGTACTAATACATTCTCATCCCATCAGCCCAAACTATTCGCTATTTGGCGTGCATCCAGTTTTGCTTCGGTTCTGAGTCCAGTGGATGCAGAAGGAGTTGTCCCACCGGTGGGACGCTCGTCACGTTTAGGGGATCTACCACAGTGTATTGGCCACCCTCAATTTCCGGCACCGAGATTGCTAGCAAGGTGAGTATGATCATCTTGATTTCTGTGGTGTAGAGATTAACATCGGTAGGTCAGATCTCTGATGCTTGCATACCTGTAACCGCCAAAATGCGACCTGGACATGCCCATCTTCCGAAACCGAAAGGCAAGTATCCTGGGTCAATCGTCGACGAGGCGGGCCCCTCCACCCATCTGTTAGGGTCAAACTGAGCAGCCTTCTCGCCATATAGCCTGCGGCTGCGATGCGTGAGAGTAGTCATCGGAGAGACGAAGCTGCCTACATATCGATGCATCAAACAAGGGTCAGTAGACAGAAGTGATACATCACTAACCTTTTGGGATCGTGTACCCTGCAAGAGGAACATCACGGATTGTTTCACGGGCTATACTCAAGGTGTCCCCTTTCGTTCTGAGAACTTCGCGAACAAAAGAATCCAGTACAGTCGATCGTCGCAGGGCATCGTACGACAACCTGTGGATACCGCTACTGTCTACGGCATCCACCGTCGCCAATAACTCCTCTCGAATGGCAGCTAAGTACTCCTTCCGCGTGGTCAGTTCGAACACCACCCAGACTGCGACGGAAGCTGTTTGATGTACAGATGCGAAAATGAAACTGGGGAATGCCTGGGTCAGTTTCCGGAGACCGACTCGTTGTTGGTAATCCGAAATCTCGACGTACCCGAGTACCACGATAGACACCCACACCGCAGAGAGAATGGAGATGCGACCCTCGGAGTTTGCGTACATTCTGGTTATATAGTGGACAAGGGGCTCCTGCGGCGGCTTAGAGTGGTCACAAAGTCACCTGAGAACTGCTCACATCATGTCTTTCTTCCTCGTCAATGTCTTCTGATAAGCGCGAAGTTAGGGGCCTGTATTTTCGTGTGCAGATTTCTTTCCATATGATTGGCACAATGACGCGACAATACTGGAACAGAATGACTGCCACCACCAGTCTTACCCTGGTCCCCCCCGGTTTACTTTCTACGGTGGATGAGCACTGCGGTACGCACCATGTGATGACTTTCCATGTCCTCGGGAGTGTCCGTGCGAAAGGCGACGTATTTTGGTAGATACCCGTCATGATTGCGATCGCATGTGCTGTCTCCTCTGTGACTTGTAGGGTACGGTCACTGACGTAGCTCTTTTGATGGTGGTCATGTCCATTTTGTGAGTGATAAACTCAAAAATTTTGACTAACTAACGTACCTCGCCCAGGATGATTATTAACATTGCCTCTGCAATGCAACGGTGCACATCCGCGAACAGGTCGACACCCTTCCCTGACAGTTGGGAGTTTTTCGCCATTCTATGAACTTGACGTTTGAAGGCGGGGAATACTGAGGAAATTATAGGGCTAGGTCGGGGACGCTCGTGATCACGGTAGAATCGAGAACTTACTCTGATCAACTACCTTTTCCATTCTTGGGATGACACCACCAGCGACTGCCATGTGTATATCCTTGAAAAATTTGCCATTGCTCAGCGGTATTATAAACGACATGTTTAGAACCTAAAGGAGCGTGTACGTCATTCACATGTCAGAAAAAGGATTGATTGATGTGCTTACCCTAGCTGTTCCACGTTCAAAGCTGAAGTCTTGGTCATTCGATATGACCTCCTTGGTATACTCCTCGTCGACGATATACTCGAGCTATTCAAGAGGTTCAAGACCAATGCCTACAGACGGTAAGAGCCGACAAACCCTTCCTTTCCTCCACACTCCAATCACAGGTCCATGATCCTTCAGCGCCGATTCATAGGCCTTCTGCGGGGATGAAAACATTTCACTAGCCTTATCATATTTGGTGATTAAACACCAAGATAACGATCGATAAGCTCCTCAACCTACTGGGATGTCTATAATCGGAGGGAGCAGAAACGTCGGACTATGACCGGAAGGCTATAGAGCGGTATGATTGAGGGCTAATATTTGATGACAATGCCTCACTCACAATTGATTGCTTGCATCGTTGGCCAATCGTGAAGAAGCAGAGCCCAGCACCGAAGAGAATCAAGAGGGGGGTTGTAACTTGCACAATCCTTAACACGGGAAACGTGTCATGGAAGGTAAGTGGTAGCACTGTGTCTAACGCAAAAGGCATGGGAGAAATGAGCATTGGTGTTACAGTTAGTGGGAGGCATGGAGCTTCTTATATGCACCAGGGGTCAGTCACTGGGGACATTATTTCTTTGTATGTCTGAATTGGTTTGACACGACTTATCGCATGGAATGGATCGTGTGCTCCAATTTTGCGCAGTCTTGTTAAGTCTTTGATATGATTTTCCTTGACCCTGAGGGCCGTACTCTTCGGCTTGCGACGTTTTATCTTGCTGCCAGTTGCCCAACGTTGGGTCGGTAATGCAACACCTCGTCAGGAAACAGCGTCGATTGAGCAGCGCATTCTGCGACTTGTTTAGAGACCAGCATACAGTGAACATGTGGAGGACGATGGAAACAAATTATGGGATGGAGACCAAGGGCTCAGGGGTTATGTCAGCTGATCTGGCTGGATTCCGTGAAACATGTTGTCAATGTTTTTCCAAAAGACAGAAGGCCACCAATATAAGTTTTCCCGAAATTGGGTGGTGTAGGATAATTAACAAGGCAAGCTTCAAATCAGGGCAGTGGGAAATCATTCGAACCTAGTGAGTGTCGCAACAAGACTTCTTCGCCAAAATAACGAAAAGGGTGCAATGTACCACTCTACGGTCACATTCACGTTCTGGAACTTCTGGAGCCCCTGAGAACCAAGCAACAGGAACCAATGACCGTCAACACGCGCAGTCTTCCAGGAAATGATTTACCGTACGCTCGCGGTATGTCTGCCAAAGAGCATTTGTGTCGCCTCGTCTACTCTCCAGTAATAGCATTTCGCTGAGAATGACAAACTGGCAATCTTGAAATTCAAAAGTGCGGAAAGATCTACCTGATGGTGACTCGTGTGAGGTTGGTCTACGCCTTCATCGGTACCGGAATCGAGTCGGAAGTCACGTCAGGATTCAGGGCGGTACTCACCTCCACAACACCACCGGTTATGTAATTTAGGCGTCTCCATCAACTTCCACTCAACCTTTGCGCAAACTCACTTCAAATCACCCGTTCGTCACTTTCCATTCACTCGACTGCTTTTTAGATAGCATGATCTGCCTTCCGATAGACTTCACGATGGAAACACACAGTGCTCTTAGCACATCAGCACGAAACTAGGAAGCCAGGGTACAATGTGAGACAGCAAGAGGGAGGGAGCATGGAAGAGATAAGCGAAGACGGCCCGTACGGGATCGATAACTTTTCTGCAGGATATGCCAGCTCTACTTTGTTCTCCTGCCAGATTCATGGCAGGGGGGGGGGAACCACCGTAGTGGTGATTCCGAATAAAACATGGGGTATGGGGGACAATTCGGTTATATTCCAGCAACACGATAGGAAAGCATATATACACCAACTTTTCCCCATAAACACCGGTTCTCAGGTATATGTACTGTCCATCATAGCCTTCGGTCTCGCGATGATCAGATCTAGGACAACAGCTGAAAGTCGGGAATGCGTGACAAGGTCAATGCCCTGTGATTGTTATTGTATACGCGAAGCAGCATCCGTATTTCGTTCTGAAGTGCCACAGCGCGCCGCGACGACAGGAGTTTGTGTAGTTATGGTGCCCATGATCATCCAGAAGTCATCAACGGTTTTGGAAACTGTGTAATCATTATGCCAGCGCCGGACACACTGTTCGTGCGAGAAGTCGAGGTCTCTCCGCATGACAGCATGCCAAGTGGGAAGCATGGTGTAGTCACGATTGATCGATAGCGGGAGGCACGGACGGCACCGTCGCGCCGATCGGGCCCCGAACGAATGGATAAGTTGACTAATATGACGAAGTATTAGCTTCATAGGTACAAACAACTAACCTTATTGGAGCCTAAGGCAGGGCTGAAGCAAGCCAGAGCTTAAGGCGGTTATGCCCCGGGAACGCTTATCATCGAGCAAAGCGTAGACAAGTCCCGTTCTACAGCAAGTCCACGATAATTTTATTTCATGTGGTTTGCCCTATCTACAGAAAATTATCCACAGTTGTATACACTCGGAAGGGAATGGCTTTTTCATGAGACGTCCGCTATTTACTTACCATTCTGATCATTTATCGGCCACCATATACAAATAATAGCTCAAAGAGTTTACAAGACTATGGAGGATTCAACCAACGCAGCCCGGATAGTGACACATAGGGCCTCGTTCTATCCATCGAATGAAACGAAAAAAAATGACATATCAAAATACCACGTGTTTCACCCTCCTATTGTCCGTCAAAGTTAACATCCACCCATCACAATTCTTAGACAGTCCAAAAATACGGTACGTGAGCCTTCTAAAGAACTTTGAGGGGGTCGCAGTTTAGGCCGATCAATTGCAGATCAGCCTATCAATGCCGTTCACAACGATCAGTGAGCGTTATGTTTTCGGTAGACAATGGGTACGACTTACAAAAGCAGTCCCCTCGCAGCAGACAGACTGGGCATTGCAGGAATTGTCTGGTATTAGAGCAATGACCTCAATTGGGATACAGCCGATGCCAAGGTTGCCGTCCAGAAGGTCGAGACCGATGCCTAACAACCCAGTGAGGTCGCCTAGGCTGCTAGCCTAGTAGGACACACGTCAAAGTGAGGCGACGCTGGAGGAACGAGATATGAACAAGCATACCGAACCAACATTGTCACAGCACAGTGCGTTGGCATTGCAGTTACCCCCACCGATATCCCCTCCTCCGTCCCTGGCGAGGTGGGTGGGGACAGCTGTAGCGACGGCCGCCAGAGCGATGGGGAAGAGTGCAAGAATGTTAGCAAACATGGGATTTGAGACGCGAACTGTGGTCTCACTTGCATATGGCGCATGCTTTTATGAGCCTTTGGTCAGGGAGATACGTTGTTCTGAGTGGACGTTCAAGGACCTCCCTGGAAACGCGCCTCGGCCAGTCGATGTCACGGCCCGCCATTCACCTCCGCAACCACCAACCGTTAGTTGGCACAGAGAGACCGTTCATGGACTGTGGAGTGGATGCGCTTGGTCCATCATGGAGCGTCCAGGTGGCTTGTTAGTCCCTTGTACTTCCGGAACTGTCTCTGACGAGCCCACCTACAATATTCGGATGGCGGGTTTCTGAGGCGGGATGTGCGTAACTGTGCCAGCCGCCATAGTAACTGGTACTAGCGTGACTCGATGACACGACTCCACAATTCCTTTACAGCGTATCCAGCCATCGTTCAGACGACATCCACGACCCCCTGCATAGTTCTCACAGCGCAAACCGCCCATCGTCTTTGTCTGATCCATTTGGCGTTTACTACTTCAGGAACGTGCTTATCCCCAGAGCCTTACGCTGCGATTCCACTTGCAACTTATGGCCAACTTATGCTCGGTCCGGAGTTTCGTTATAACGATCAAACGAGGTCATAACTGGCAGGTCGAACGCCTGGCGGTGTTCTAACTAAGTCGAGAACAAACCTAAACCTACTTCTAGGACCAAAGAAGCATTTCCAGGTAACTTTCGTGCCTGTATAATCTGTTTTCTACCGCTAACATGAAGACTACCATTGATAAAGCCCCGAGAAATCGAGATACAGTCCAAGTCCGTACTAATCATCGCAGTGGAATTGGTGGTAGTAGTATTATTTGGGGTAATAAGTCTCCAGGGAGAAGTGATGACCCAATGCGCTAGTCACGACAGCTCAGGCTCAGGCTCAATATAGTTGCCCGTTGACCAATGTTCTTGGCATCCCCGCTTCACTAAGCAGCCCCACACAATTGCGTATGAGGTCAGTGCCCCCCTAAACTTCTATCGTTGACCGTAATGGTGCCCACCCGACCCATGCGAGATAAAGTTAATCTCACATCTTGGTTTGCACCCTCCCAGGCGCAGCTCGCTGATTGTAGAAGGTGTGTCGCTTGCTTTGTGGACAGGTGACTCTACCCTCTTTACTTTCTTTGCGCACTTGGTGCTCGTAGGTCTGTCCTTCGCTTTCGCCTTGGCAACTGTGGTCATCGCAGTTTCCATGGTGCCTGTACCCCTATATTACCTCCGCCAAAGGGAACGATCATCTTCTGTCGGGGTCTTTACTTTGCCTAGTGGAGATCCAGACGACTCCTAAACTTGGCTGTCTGGGAAAAACAAGGAAGTATATGCGTTCCTACCAAACGTGATGAACATCTGAAAAGGAACTGCGATGGAGTCGGCAAGCAGCGTTGTGGTTGTGTAGACTGCGGTTTGGAGTTTTTTTTTTTGGTTTTAGTGGATCCGGGAATTATTAGGAAAACGTTGCAGGAACGCGATGGTGCCAGGTCGCAATGCAGCGATACACTGCGCGCTGACCACCATTCAGCTTAGCAGAACACACGCTAGCCGTCTCGATTGTCAAGACCAGGGCTCGTTGGGAAACCACGTCGCCAAAACACTACTGACCGCAGATTTCGTACCGTGCCCCCTAACCATTCACAGGGTTGTCAGACCTCCAGGCGGCTCCACTAATTTATTGGACTCACTCGTAGTGCTGTTCGGACAGCGAATGTGCCATTGGGTTTGGAGTGGCAACGTTGATGCCAGTAGTGAGTGTGGTTGTTTATGGAACCTTGCTACCGTCTATCAAGTAACCGTGCACATAAAAACCTTCTCTACACACCTACAATCCCCGGAACCAGTAACTTCGGTCGAATTCTGTCCACTTATTTCGCATACCTCATGTTCGTCCACGCTCCTGTCTTCTTTTCGGTTGCTCTTGCAGCCATCGCTACCGCCGTCCCCACCAACCTCGCTAGGGACGGTGTGGGTGGACTTGGCGGTGATAACTGTAATGCTAACGCACTGTGCTGTGACAACGTTGGGTCGGTAAGTCCGTTCGTATCTTGTTTCTCTAGCATCGTCCTCACCTTTCTATAGTACGAACAACTTCAAGACCTTCTCGGCGGTCTGTTGGACGTTGGTGCTGGCGTCCTGACCGGAAACCTTGGCGTTGGTTGTGTAGCGATTGAAGTCATTGATCTGATACCGGATCATTCCTGCAATGCCCAGGCCGTCTGCTGCGAAGGGACTACTTTCGTAAGTCACGCCCGTTTCTATCGTGAACTCAGCTCAGTGACGCGGAATGACATTGATAGGCCAATTTGCAACTGGTCGGCCTTAACTGCGATCCCCTCAAAGTTCTTTAAAAGGCGTGCGCGACGTGTAGTTGGACTGTTGAAGGGTTGTGGTAGGTGAACGGCTTGTGTAGCGAAGAAACGTTACAAATCCATTATCGAAAGGTAGTAGATTGGAATATACATTAAGTTTGCATGATCCTCCAAATTGGGCCAGCTGTTGTGGCTGCTGCATGAAACCATAGGATACAAGAAAGTCGAATATGACATACAGCACAGGCAAGATGGAAGCGCCCGTATGATCTCTGATTGTTGGCTAAACACCATGCATGGCAAAATTTTGTTTTCTCCAACTTAGCTGGGAGAGCCACAGAGTGGACGTTTTGACGAGGATACTGTACGCTGGGAGATTGTGGAAGCTTCCCGTAGTCTGGGATTGCTGGGTGCTGGGTACGCCTGTAATCGGACGTCGAACGCAGTGACGATTTTAGTTGCCGAAGTTCTGGTAACTGAATCGTTTCAAGCATCGTAGGGTGGATGAACTGTTAGGTCACATTTAACGGACTCGTCGTCATAACTTATGACTGGGAAATGGAAGTACCTAGGTGAGCCCTGACCTCAACTCCAGCGACAAGGAAGTATGTATGTAGATGCCTAAGACGACCCCAAAACTTACTAGTATGATGTGAGGTCCGTGAAACCAGGTTTACGCGTTCCCTCCAGGGACGGTGAGTGCCTATAAATGGGGTCGCGATGGAGTCGGTGAGCGATTCACCTTGTGTAGACTGAGTGGTAGCGGTGGATATAATGTGAACAGTTGTAGGACTCCTTAGTTGTTCAGTGGATGCTGGAACTCTGAGAAAAGCATTCCAAGGACGCCTCAAAGATACAATAATGCTGCACGTCAGTGTAGCGATGCGTTGCGCGCGTTGACCACCATTCAACGTTTCAACACACGCTAACCAACTTGATTGTCCACACCAGCGCACGCTAGGAAACCATCTTGCCAGATATCTCTTTGCCCCTACCACTGCGGACTAGTTCCATACCGTGGGCCACTGGTCCCTAACTATTCACGGGGGTGTCAGTTAACCAGACTGCTTCACTGACTAATTGTAGTCACTCGCAGTGTCCCACGAAGAGCGATTTTACCGATGGGGCTCCAAGTGGGGTTTGATGGTAGTGAAGGTAGTTGGTCATGGTCCCATGGAACCTTACTACCACCTATCAAGTAGTTATGCAGAAAGCGCATAAAAAGCTTACCGGCGCGCCTAGAATCTCCAGAGCCCGCAAGCTCACTTGAGTTCTGTCACTGTATTCGTTTCACAAACCTCATGTTCGTCAGCACTTCTGTCTTCCTCACTGTTGCGTTGGCGGCCGTTGCTACTGCTGCCCCCACTAGTAACCTCGCCAGGGACGGCGTAACTGGAGTTGGTGGTGATAACTGCAATGCTAACGCGCTGTGCTGTGACAACGTCGGGTCGGTAAGTCTGCTCGTATCTTATCCCCTCAGCATTGTCTCTTACTTTGCCTTAGTACGATCAACTTCAAGGTCTTCTCGGTGGTCTATTGGGCGTCGGCGTTGACGCTCTAACCGGCAACCTTGGCATTGGTTGTATCCCGATTGAGGTCATTGCTCTGTTACCAGATAATTCCTGCAATGCCCAGTCCTGTCTGCTGTGAAGGGACTACTTTCGTAAGTCGTTTCCATTATCCACCCTGAACTCAACTGAGTGACTCGAAACTGGCATTGATAGGCCAACTTGCAATTGGTCGGCCTCAACTGTGATCCCCTCAAGGTTCTTTAGAAGGCACGTGCTCTGAATCGTTGGACTTGTTGAAGAATGGATGGTCTGTACAGGGAAGATACCATAGAAATCCACTAACGAAATGGAGCATACATTAAGTTGATTTGAATCTCCCTATGGACAGTACGTTTGGAGGTTGCTTTCTAGTTACGAATGAACTTTCGCGAATGGTGCATTGAGTCAGTCATGTGTAAACCCGTAAGCAATGACATACCGCACGGACAATGACGAAGACTCTCGTATCGTGTCTGATTGTTAATCAAACATCACAGTAAAGTCTGCTTCCTTAACTTAGGCTGCCGCTGGTGTAAGGTATCGCACGCCGGCGGATTGTACAAGCTTCCCATCGGGGACTACTGCGCGCTGAGGGTAAGCCTGTAATTGGGGCGCCGAATGCAGTAAACGAGTACTGCGGAAGTCCTGGTAATTGAATTGCCAAACCATAATGGATGAGTGTGTGATGACTCCTAGATCTTACTAGTATGATATGACGCCTAGGAAGACCATCTCAGAGGAATGTACTGTTGACCGCGCGGGATCTGACCTAAACAAATTCAGGTGTTCCTTAGCCCAACGTGTACTGAACCAAACCTGCTGAGTGTTGAGAAGCCTTGGCCCGTTTGCACTAGTTGAGAGCTTGCCAATCACATAATACGTATGATATCGCCGGAGTACGATAGAACAACGATGCCCTCGACGCCCATCACCCGGCCTTACCACGTCTGAGTAGTCCCATCCGCGTGATATGAGTCTTTCCAGCAACCCTGCGCTTATGTTGCCCAACCTGCATTCTCAACACCGAGAATGTCACGGGGATTCCTATAATGCTACGCGGAAATGTAAGGATACGTCGCGCGTTGACCACGAAAAACCAGAACACACACTAGCCGTGTTGATTGTCGAGACGGGCATGCTCGGAAAGCGCATTGCCAAAACCTTTCTTTGCCACTACCGGCTGCAGGCTACTTCCATGCCCTAGTTTCTAATGGACTAACTGCTCAAGGGGATTGTCAGTCAGCCAGGCCGCCCCACCGACTTACTGATCCCACCCATACTGTCTTGCGATGAGTAGTTATGCCATTGGTCCTTGGAATCGCAACGTTGATGGTAGTGAGGGTAGCTGGACATGACACCCCACAGCTCGATCGGACAGATGAATACTTTAGGGCGCATGTATCACATGAAGCGGCCAAACCATCCGTTGCAACGCTCGATGCTCTAGATAACCCGCCTTTCGAAAGAACTATCTGCTCCCCTTCCAGACAAATATGAAATCTGAGCTAGCAAATATTCGCGCAGGACTGGTATAAAATCCTTGTCTACACACCTAGAATCCCCAGACCCCCCGAGTTGAATTCCGAGCACCCGCTTCACATACCTCATGTTCATCAGTTCTGCCATCTTGACTGTTGCTCTGGCGGGTATCGCTACCGCCGTGCCTAACAACCTCGCCAGGGCGGGCGGACCTTTAGGTGGAGGTGGTGGTGGAGGAGGAGGAGGAGGAGGAGGAAATGGCGGTGGTAGTTGCAATGCTAACGCATTGTGCTGCGACAACTACGGGACCGTAAGTCTGCTCGCACCTTGTTTCTTTTAGCATCCCCTCACTTTGTCCAAGGCCGAGCAACTTCAAGGTCTTATTAGCCTGTTAGGGATTAACATCAACGCCCTGACCGGAAACCTTGGCATCGGATGTGTTGACCTCGATATCATTGGTCTTCTAGGGGATGACAGCTGCAATGCCCAGGCTGTCTGCTGCCAAGGCACAACTTTCGTGAGTCATGCTCGCTATTTATCGTGAACTTAGCTCAGTGACGAACCGGCGTTGATAGGCCAGTGCACAATTGATCGGCCTTAACTGTGATCCCATCGACATTCTTTAGAAGTCTTGTTGAACTACTGAACTCGTAATTCTTGCGAGTGGATGGTGTGTAGCAAAGGAACTGTAGAAATCCGTTAGCGAAAGTCAGTATTTACATGTATGCAGTGAGTTCCCAATGGACAGAACGCTTATGTGTTATGAGCGAGTGTTTGTGTTGAACGGTCGTGACAGAGTTATAGTAGAAAAGAAACAAATAAACTTCATGGCGGAAGACGTTCACCGAGCTGACGAAAGCCAACACATCCCACATGTAAGTTGGAACTATGCAACCGGTCATTGTCGGCGTGCATTTGCTACTTTACATTGCACATAGTAGTAGACAATTTCCTAGTCCCTCAGTAGCTTGTGGGTGAAGTACCATTTATTACTTGGGTTCATTCCCACTTATTGATACCTTGTAGTTACCTACAGGTACATACTAACAATATAGTAGCTTGCCAGACTACTGAGGTTACCTCTTCCTAGTCATCTGCCTGAAGCCAAACCTTCTTTAAAGAGTCTGCAATGCAGTCATTCGATTTACCACATGCGTAACAACCCTATCTAGGTACCACGTCTTAGTGCATTCTAATTGTTTTATGTTGTATACAAATTTGACCGCGTCATACTGGTATACCACACAGGCAAAACGGAAGCTTTCGTATCATCGCTGAAGACCTGATTGTTAATCAATTTATCATGATAAAGTTTTGTTTTTCCTTACCTAGCTGGAACAACCGCACAATAGACGTGCAGGTGCAACGCAGCCACTTGTTCAGGACCTGCTGCTGACCTGTCAGGCCGCTATGTGCGCGAGGAACGGAGCATATTTTCATGCGCCGATGAACGAGCGGTCAGCTAGGACGTTCGATCAACTAATTGAACTGGTAGCATAGCTTCGTGGCTGCATCTTGTCAGGAGAGGGAACGATCTCGACGAACATGAACAACTCTGCCGGACTTTAGCAGCTGTTGAGGACCAGTTGACGGACCGAACGACCTGTTTCTTGTGATGTCACATTGACATCTCTTTCCCTTACAAGTCGTTCGCATTACCCACCGTTCGCGGAATCCCAAACGAAAGGCCCATAAAACTATGGTCGTCCATGCCAGAATCCCCCACCCCAACGTTGGTCTTCCTGACCGCAAACCATTTCTACTTGTTTCCAAGATACCATCCAATGTTCCCTCGCGTGTGTGCTTTCTTAGCTGTCATCATCGCCGCATCCGCCGCTGCACCCAGCATCGTCGTCAGGCAGGGTGGTGATTGCGACACTGGCAGCCTCAGCTGCTGTGGATCCCTGCAGCCGGTAGATCTTATAGTCCACCTTCCTGATGTCCATTGACTGTATATAGGCAGACGACTCTTCAACTCTTGGCCTCCTTGGATCACTTGGAATCCTCCAGGGATTAACCGGTAGTATTGGCCTGGACTGTATCCCCATAACGGCCATTGGCCTCGGGACGGGAGCCAATTGCGAACAGCAGCCTGTCTGCTGCGAGGGAAGTACCGCAGTAAGACATGCTTATCATCTCCAGTGACACGTTGCTGAGAAACCAGGTAGGGGGGCGTCGTCGGCCTGGGTTGTATTCCTGTCAGCCTGGGTTTATAGAGGGGCGCATTGAGGGATGTTTGACTCCTGAAGGCTATATGTCGATCAGTGAAAGTATTTCTTGTTAAAACTTTTAGAATCCATACAACTATGCTGTTCCCAAAGGATCTGGGTGTCGTCCTTGCTTCTCACCGTTAACGTTGTCCGAGGACAGTATCAACTAAACACAACTTCAGGAACATCTGTTGACACCTGGAGGTGAACGACTACCAACTGTCTGTAAAGTTGCCAGGTCATGCTTCAAAATGCATTGAACGCCCTCGTAATCGAAGTCATGCCAGCAGACCTGTCGTCAGTAAATTCGTATACTCGATTATTCACCGTTATTTGCGTGCTCTCCGAGAGTAGAATCCCACCCTAGCTTACAATGCCTCTAGAGGCTGGAGATCACAAGCAGCGACGGGATAGGTGCAAGTGTCTTCAAAAGCCTTGTGGCAAACGGCCACTCACCTGAACTCTATGGATGAAACCTCAATCGCGGGTAACAAGTTGCGCGTCGAAGAAGGACACAATCATCTTGAGTAGTTAGTCCAACTATCAGCCAAGAGCGGCAGGCGACGTGAAAGCAGTTGGAACATGGCATATTCAAGTACATATACTGGCGCAAGGTGGGGGTGGCGAGCATGTAGCATGATAATGGGCATACTGACACCAATTATGCATTCCGTATTCTGAGATATCATCGACCAGCACCTGGAACTGTGCGCCTCTCCCGACGGGGTCCCCGCTCCGGTTGGGCAATGACCACTTGAACGACGTTCACAGGAATGTCAAAGTTAAGACTTTTGAGCATGTCCTAAAAGACGCATCACCCCCGAGTTACAAATCAATATTGCAAATACAAGGATGGCACGAAGACACGTACTTGCGTATCGGGATCGACATCGAGCCCAGCAGTGCTCGTATCGAGGGCAGAGACCTCGGGAACATAGTTATCCTTCCTCTCCCGCTCCTCCTCTTGGAGCTTGAAGGAGATACCCCGGACGGGTCCGCGCTGTATACGCTTCATCAGATGTGTCGTGAACCCGGCAACTTTGTTGCGGAGACGTTTCGATTGGACCGTTGCAACTTCATCGATAATACGCTTGTTGGTGTGGAAGTCGAGAGTAAGGCGGGGGTAGCTGGGCCGTACATGTCAGTACCAGTCTCGACGAATGTCGATGCGTAGGCTTGCGCACTATTTTTCAATGAGCATGCGAGAGGCCCTCTTGGTGGTTTTGGTACGAACGCGACCCTACAAATCGATTAACATGTAGTACACTGTCAACGGCATTTCATACCATTTTGGCGAGATTTGGCTGTCGAGGATGTCGCTTGGGGACGGTGTTGTGTGGATGGGAGAAGGTGTAGCCGGGAACTGCCGAGGTGTGGCTGGGACTACTATACAGTCGACTCAGCCACCCGGCCAGCTGCCCTCCCAACCACTTCGACAAGACAGACAAGTTTCACGACGCCCTTCGGATCCCTTACCAACACCTCGCTGTCGACATGGTTCGCGTCTCCGTATTGGTACGTGCTGTCGCGTCAGCGCGTCTTCGCCGTCTGCTGATGTTCCGGTTAGAACGACTGTCTTGTGGGTTCGAACCTCTTACCACTGCAACCGACACTTAAGCTTCTCACGACAGAACAGTATTGTCAACGCTGAGCGCCGTGGAAAGCGGCAAGTGCTCATTCGACCCTCATCAAAGGTCGTCGTAAAATTCCTCAGCGTCATGCAAAGACACGGTAAGTGTGATTCTTGCTACCTGGAAAATACCATTTCTAAAGAATTGCTAGGCTACATTGGTGAATTTGAGATAATCGACGATCACCGCTCAGGCAAGATTGTCATACAACTAAATGGCCGTCTTAACAAGACGGGCGTCATCTCCCCACGGTTTAGTGTACAAGTGACCCAGATCGAGTCCTGGGTGAACTTGCTGCTACCCTCTCGTGGTTTCGGTTATATTATCCTGGTAGGTGCTCCCTCGTGCCAATTGCCGAATTTTTTCTTCTTTAATCATTAAATTATTGTGACCTTGCAGACAACATCGTCTGGTATCATGGACCATGAGGAGGCACGCCGCAAAAACGTCGGTGGAAAGCTCCTCGGATATGTTTACTAGATTCACACACTTTCGCCTCGTGTATGTTAATGCGATATGACACTATGCAAAATGGTTGGCTGGAGCCAACATCTAGGCGGACACTTTACTGAGCGAACATGTCGATTGGTCCAAATCACTATTAAGAATGCGGGACCCCTAGGGGCTAGTAAATTTGTGGTTGCTCGGGATGCGTGCGTTGGAGGGCTCGTTGCCTAGCTTGTATCAAAGGAAAGCAGAGTACTCGAGGGTAGTTGATGGGTCAGTGTGGAAGTAGTCATGTCATGTCGCGTCGCAAGATCCTTCTATGTCCCCTCCTCATCATCCTCATCACCGGACACTTCAGCATTTTCTTGTCCAACTTTAGCCATGAGCTGTGCGAGGTCTTGCTCTTCGGTTTCAGACACTGCTTTCGGCTGTTCGCAAGTGGTAAGTGACGGGAAGCCTCCACGGAATATAGCAATGACTTGCCTTCATTTTGACGATCAAGTTTCCACGCTGTGACTCGATGGAAGCCTGTATGGACTCGATTGCACGTTCTAGTCTGTCTACTGCCGCATACTGATAGTAGGGGACATGCGTGCGTAAGCGGGGAGAAAAAACGAACGTGAAACCGACCTTGTCAGTCGCATTCGTGCTGAGAACATATAATGGTGGTGCGACAAGCTTTGCTTTAATGGGAACGGCTTCCGTACTCTGTGCTTCCCCCTTGCGCAGCGCGCGTTTGATTGCGTCGATGCCTGCTGGCATATAGCAAGTCAGTTCGATGTCCGCACGCAACTTGATTGGTTGGGGAGTCAAGCGACGTGCGATGGTTGCGAGCAAGATTTGGACGATCTCCTCGCTTGGTGGTGCAGGTAGTGTAGCGAGTATTGCCTGCGCATCGCTGCGATCGTTCGATACTTGAGCAGTGCAGGGCAGCTGTGAGGTAAACATACCTGAGCATGAGCTTGAACGCGTCGTACGGGTGTCCGTATGTCTTTCCAAGTGGCCACGCGATTTCCTCGTACAGTTTTTCGAGGGCTGCTTCTTCGCTTGACCCTACATCTGCACCTTCTTCTGCCGCTGGAGTAGGCAATTTTGAAGCGACGTGCCGCATGATGCTAGCAACTGTCTTTGATTTTGTGTAGCGCTCGTCGCATTTGACTATATCCTCTGGAGAGACCCTACGTTTGGAAAGATCGATATAGCCTGGATTCAAAACGAGTCACGACGTGGAGTACTGCTAATGAGAGATATGTGCAAACCTTTCTCGCGATCGACACGAAGGACAACGACGACCTCGTTCCTGCCGACACGAATGAGTTTCTGTATACTGCGAATGCGCCTCCGCGACAATTCAGACAGGAGGATCATTCCCTCGATATTATCATACTCGAGCTGAGGGAATGTCAGAAATGACATGCAACACTGACCACCACGGACCCACCAGTTTGACGTATGCGCCCATCTCTGCTATTTGGCGCACCTGCACCATTACAAGCTCGTCCACCTCTGGATACCGCTGTTCGTAGTAACGCATCGCTCGTCGATGGCAGTCTGAAGTGACTCGCCGAGTGAAAAGATAATCTCTGCTGATGACTAATACATTCGTGTATACTTCGAGTACTAGTACGACGACGAACGGGCTAATATACATACGATGGGGACACACGCGGTCGTGTTCACGACGAAGACCCGCTATGTCTTGCCAAGTCAAAAGTTTATGATACCTGTCGAATGGAAGCGATACCAGCTGTCCCAACTCATCAACAAGGCCCTCTCCTTGACGGACCCCATCCCATTCGACTTCCTCATCCATGGAGAAATATTACGGACGAGCCTTGCTGAATGGATGGTAGAAAAGGGCGTAGGAGAGGTGCGTGCCTTTTGAACTCCCCGCCAGTGTTGACTTTTTTTAAAAATTCTTGGTGGAATAGGAAGAAACGCTCGAGATCGAATATTTCGAGTCCGTGCTCCCCCCTCAGCGCCTCTCTGCTCTCCCGCATGAAGACTGGGTGTCTTCCGTTTCGTGCAGTATATCGCAGTATGCTCCTTTCATTATTGAATTGTAACCTTCCAGCTCAAATATCAATCCAGACACTTTTTGACAGCGTCGTATGATGGTCATGTCCGTCTCTTCGACCATTCTCAGAATTGTATACGTGACATATCCGCGCATCTCGCACCGGTCACTTCCGTTGCCGTCGTGTCAGGTCCAAATACACACCACAACTCATGTGTTATCGCTAGCGCGTCCCACGATTTGACCGCCCGCCTCACAAAATATCCCTCGCAGACGATACAACAAGGCCTTCCCAGCCCCTTGCGACTCTCCATCTGCATACGTCACCCTTGACCTCTATCACTGCAGACTCCACCGGTTCAACCCTTCTGTCAGCATCCTGGGACGGCAATATCGGCGTTTGGGACAGCATCGTCCCTACTGAAGACGACATAGTCCCCGAGACTGGAGACCGTAAAAAGAGGCGGAAAATAGGTGGAAACGATCGTCCGAAGAACAAGGCTCCAGCCACAGTTCTCAAGTCTCACACAGCCCGAGTTTCCAAGGCAATTTTCGCCCTCAACTCGCGCCGGCATGCACACAGTTGTGGCTTTGATTCCTACGGTTCGTCATTGGGACGTCGAAGCAGGAGTATGCACAAACACCATCGTGAGCCGGTTTTCTTTTCCATGTACTGTACAAACGCACATCATCTTTTTCTCTTTACGCCACTCCCAGACAGTTGCGGAGCGACCGATGCTCGATTTGTCACTAATGAATGACGGGAATATGTTGTTGGCAGCATCAACAGACCGCACCGTGTCGATCTTTGATCTTCGTGGGTCAGAGTTGTCCAGCACTATTGGGACACTCATGCATCCTGCAACGCCATCTTGCCTTGTCTGCCCGCGCACCTCTACCGTACCACAGGTCATGGTAGGCTCGTATGATGGCATTGCACGTCTGTGGGACTTGCGTAGCATGCGGAGCGCCATCGCGAGCTTCCGGGTATGGGAAGGAATGAAAATCTTGGACGTGGATTGGGCAGGAGATACGCTGTGTGTTGGAGGAGAGGGCGGCGTTGACATTTGGCGCGTCAGCCAGGGAGAGCGGATATCGACTACTGCGCAAACGTAATTCCTGCAAAGTCAGACCAAAAAAAGTATCTTACGTCGCTCTTACATGACGCCAACCGCGGTTTTCGAGACACATCCATTGAGCTTCGTACCCTATTTAAAGGGCTATGCTCGGGGTACCACATGCTTCTAAATTGTGTATATCAAGGTGACTACGTGTATTTCCTGGTCTGAGAGCGACCTATGCCTCGCCATCTTCCTGCTGGGGGTTCCAAGGCCCAGCATCACTGAGCGAACACCCTCCACTGCACCGACACCTCCCACCAAGATCTGCCGGTAGGTTCTCTTCCGGGATCTGCGATAGTAACTTGTCTCTGTAATTCGCGCCCAGGATATCAATCTTGGATACTGTCACCTCAGTCAAGCCAGGGCTTGATGATCATCCATACAGTAGAGAATGCCCAAGGTGCATTGATGATGTAGAATTTACCCATGCACTCTGGATACCGATCTTGCCCGATTTTAGCAGTCTGAAAGACGTAGTCCTTGACTCTGTAGAAGTTGGTGATGGAGACTCCTTGGAGGTCGAGGATGGTGCATGAAGTTTCCACAGGGTGGCCGATGGCCTTCGAAGACGCAGGAAGGCGTTCTTCGAGGAACCGCTCGTACTCCAATACGAAACGCTTCAGTTGACGTTCTTGTGTAGTTAAACGGTACAGAGCAACAATGTCCAGCTTGCCCAAGCGTTCTATGTATATCGGTCGGCCGTCCTGAAGTTCACGGGTCGGTCAACGTCAAAAACCACGACACCGAGCAAAGGTCAAAAACATACCTTGTCCGTCTTGTGGTAATACTGTGGATAGTACTTGTCTACCTCTTCTTTTTCCACGAATTTAAAGTTTCTGCAACACAGAAAATGGGGTGAATGACTCCGGGGAAGCAAGAACAGGCGAGAAGCACGGACACCATGAGATCCTCGATCCCGAATTCTTTTCTCCACTCTTCAGCAGATATCAACATGGCCTTTGCTTTCGGGACGTCGAATTTGCGTGCCCGCAAGAATCTGTGATTTAGGACGTCATTAATGACTACGTCCTCCATCAACGGTCCATCGCACGCGATGGGTGAGACGATGCGCTGGACGGACGATCGCACACGATTTCCACCGTAGAACGAAAGACCCACCTCAGCAGTGTCGCGTCATCCATCCGCTTCGGAACGAAATGTCCCTCGTCCTGGAGCTCTCTCCTCAGCGTATCCAGTGCCTCCTGCTGGGCGGCCGTCAAGTTTCCCAAACGCCCTGGCAATGGTTTGTAGTTGGGATCGGTGACTCCTGGGGGCATCGTACTGACATTTGCTTGGTCTGTGGAGGACATGGTTGGAGCTTGGAATACGTAGTCAAAGTGGGGCACGCCCTATAACAAGGTGGCTGCGTCACCTGCCTTACATCGACATCGCATTTCTTTACGTTAAATAACACATGCTGGGGTAACACTCAAATACGTTGTCGATGGTGTCAGCCTGAACGAGGTCTCAAATGAACGCGAACGACGCCTAAAAACACTCGTTGCATACGCCGCTGCTCGTCTGCGCTACAACACAATATCTTGACAGAATGCACAGGCACAGTCTGAGCAACCGAGTAGTACAGCACTGAGCGCTAAGCACTGTTCGTTGGATCACGCGCGCCATCACCAAGGCTAGGGATCGTACACTGGAGCTCATCATTAATCATAGCATAACGGGAGCGACCTATGTAGATATGCACATGTGGAGAAGGGGGGAAAATGTACGTCGAGAGTGTGGTGCCAAAAAGTTACAACACGATGTTATACTACTGTACCAGCTTTGGCTGCTATACGGGGCCATAGGTCGGCCTGATATCGTCATACGACCGTCAATCGTCACCCACACTGCGGACAATGGAAAACTCACACATTCTTTTGCTACAGGTCCGACGATGACAGAACCCTTCATGTCTCCCTTGTTGTTGACGATTACCCCGGCGTTGTCCTACCACGAATAGTGAGCAAGGAACGGACAGCAGCAGGGACTACCACACACCTCGAAGTAGAGGAAAACACCGTCTCGTCGCCGCCAAGCCTTGCGCTGTCGGACGACTACTACGGGCATAGCTACACACCATTGTATCAACATCCACCTCCACAGATCGAAGTCAATATGATTTCGGACAAGTGACACTCACTCTTCTTCCTTAGTTCTGGCTTGCCCTTCTTGACAGATGCGACAACCATGTCGCCCACACCAGCATCTGGCAGACGATTAAGACGTGCACCGAAACCATACGGTTCGATGATGAATAGCGACTTGGCACCGCTGTTGTCGGCACAGTTCAAGGACGGCCCCGACAGGCAGACCAAGTGTAAGGCGATACTTCTTGCCGGTTGCGCCAACTGTGGGGGATACATCAAGTCAGGAAGCGTAGTACGCGAACAACGCACGCTTTTCTTTCTTCGCCATGTCGTTCGGATCGTTGAATACAGCGCCGACGACGGCCCAGCCAAGGTTCCACAGTGGCGAATCCAAAACTGTACAGTTCTCCCGGAGATTCCCGCCTTTAAGTCACGTGAGGAGATAGTCGGGACGTCACGGGCTTATCATAAACAAGATAAAAGCTTTGCCTCCGCTCCCGTTCCTCGTCATCGACATGGTTCAAGTCAAGAACAAGGTGTGCCTCATGTACGTCGTTTCCCGTGTCATATGGACTTGTATTTACGGTTTGTTCAGCGTACACGATGGTTGGGGTATCGCCCCACGCAAAGGAATGAAAGGCGATGCCATCGAGGCAGCAGATACCACCAACATGGATACCCTTGCCAAAAATTACGCGTACCGCACCCTATACGCCCATGGTAACGCCGTGGGCCTCAGCGACGGCCTTATGGGCAACTCCGAGGTCGGGTGCGTACTCCCGTGCGCCTCCTGTTGTGCCCCCTTCCATCTTCGATGACTTGTAGGCACCTTAACATTGGCGCTGGTCGCATCGTCTGGCAGGATATTGTTAGGATCGACGTGTCCATCGCCAAACGACAGTTCCACAAGAATGAGACCATTCTTGCTAGCATGAAACGCGCTAAAGAAGGCAATGGCCGGCTCCATCTACTAGGACTAGTATGTCTTAGTCTCTTCACAATCTAATCATGTCCCTGAGCCAACCACACACTACCCGCTTTATCCCCCTAGGTATCTGACGGTGGTGTCCACTCCCACATTCGCCACCTCAAGGCCTTGTTAGAAACTGCAAAAGAGCAAGGGGTCCCTCACACTTACATACACTTCTTCGGTGATGGTCGTGATACCGCACCCAGATCTGCCAAGGGGTATGCCGAGGAATTACTCGAATTCCTCAAGTCCGGAATCTTATGGCAAACTCGCTACTGTCGTCGGGCGGTACTATGCCATGGACCGTGACAAACGCTGGGAACGCGTCAAAATTCGCAATCGAAGGTATTGTCGATGGCAAAGGGGAGGAGACAGACGATGTTCTCAAGACGATCGAGGAGCGCTATGCCAAGGACGAAACGGACGAATTCTTCAAACCAATCATCGTCAACGGCGATGAGGGCCCGTGTGAAGGATGAGGACACGCTCTTCTTCTTTAACTATCGTTCAGACCGCATGCGCGAAATTGTGAGCGTACTTGGCTTGCCCGACAAGCCAGTTGAGGTCCACGTCCCCAACGACCTCGTAAGCCCAGGCTTGTACTGGTTGATTCCTTCGATCGCTCATACCATTTCCAGCATATCACGACCATGTCGCAGTACAAGGCCGAGTTCCCGTTTTCCGTCGCTTTCCCACCGCAAGCGATGACCAACGTCCTCGCAGAGTGGTTGTCAAAAGAGGGTGTCTCGCAAGCTCACATCGCTGAAACGGAGAAATACGCACACGTGACGTTTTTCTTCAATGGTGGTGTAGAGAAAGCAGTTCCCGGGTGAAGAACGCCACATGATCCCATCTCCCAAGGTCGCTACGTACGACTTGCAGCCGGAGATGAGCGCACAGGCTGTCGCGGACAAAGTTGCTGAGGTTCTCCTAACCAACAAGCACGAATTTGTAATGTGCAACTTTGCGCCTCCGGACATGGTAGGTCACACTGGGGTGTATGAGGCGGCTGTCGAGGCCATCACGGCAACCGACAAGGCAGTCGGGTACGATTTATGAAGCGTGTGAGAAGGCGGGATATGTTCTCTTGATTACGGCCGACCATGGCAATGCGGAGCAGATGATCAACCCCGAGACAGGTGCACCTCATACGGCTCATACGACGAACAAGGTGCCCGTTCATCATGACCGGTACCGGACACGAGTTCATCCAAGACGACGAGGAGAGCAAGAACGTTGAAGACTGCAGGCGCTCTTGCTGACGTTGCGCCCACTGTGTTGGAAGTCATGGGGCTTCCTCAACCCGAGAGTAAGTGGCTATGATGCTCGCACCCGTCACTGACTGACGTCGTGGTATTAGACATGACCGGGCGCTCGTTGTACAAACAGAAATGAGTACTCGCACACCCAAGTAGACAAGATATCACAGCCATGTAGAAGAGATTAGAGGAATGTATACAACCACAATGCAATGAACATTTGTCGTTATTAGTAGACGTGTACTTGTACCTGTGTCGTAGATGCGTATTTTATTTAAACTTGAAGCTGGTACTGCATCAAGTCAAGACTTGGCCCTGAATGCTGCATGCTAGCAAGCCAGCATCACGATTCATTGGACGTCTTCCTGCTGACCTCCATCTCCTGATATTGACATACCTCTCCATCCCAGATGTTGCGAGATACGCCAGAGTCAGCCGGGCTGCACAGCGGGTTGCAAACGATGAAAGGCTCTGGGAGACGCGATGGACCGATCTGGGCGTCGACCGGCTCAAGCTCGGGGACGTGCTAGACACGTTGGAATCTTCGAAGACTAGCAATGAACGGGGACATGGAGGGAATAATAGTGCACCTACGGGACCTGCGACCATCGCTGTGGCCTCGCTCGACGACGACGACGACGATTTTGGCGCCTTCGAGTCCGCGTCTGTCAACCAGGCCCCTCAACTTCTACTCGATCTCACAACGGCACCCTTGAATCATGTATTCACGACCCAATCTATGACGACGTTCCGTGGAAAGTATATTCGTGCACATACGCTCCTCATCCCCCTGCTGCCCCCTTTCGACTCATCTGCACATACGATCCTGGCCTCGATAACGTCGACTAATCCCTCTCTCTCCGCCCAAGGTCGCACTCTCCACCTACTCACGCGATTCCTTTCGCCAGCCATCAAACCAGTATCTTCATGGGACACCCGCCTTGCGCTGCTCAAGACTGCCCTTGACAGATTTGACGCGGGGCTACTTGACTGCATTCGACATGGCAGACACGGAACAGGACGAGGAGCGGATGGCAGATGCTGCAGCCGCAAGCTGGCAAGTCTGGCAATGTCTACACCAGAATGGGGCCAAAGGCGGCATGTGTGACGAGTGGGAGATGGGGCGCACGTGGGCAGAGAAGAGGGAGGTGCTCTACGAGCAGGGAAAATGGGACCCATTAGCGAATATCACGTACGTTCTCCACCTTTTCGGATTCATGACCCTTGCAGACTAATATGTACTTATCACGTTCGTAGAAGGGAGAAGCGATTAGATTTCACAGCGATGGACTCATTCATGTCACGCGCGCTCGCGGCTCTGCAAGAGGACGGTGCAGCGGCGATGCGAGTATTCCCCCCTAAAGCAGGTGTGTTACTTGCGTATGCAGAGAGGCTAGCAGTAGAAGTTGTGAGTTTGTGTCTTTCCTGAATGTTACATCTATTGTTTCCCGCTGACTAGTTGTATATGCTTTCCCCTTTCTCCATCATGGTTGTTTAGGTTGGGGAATATATAGCTCCGCTGTTATCAGAGACACGCAATCTCGGAACTCCTCTTTTTCTTTCTGCAACTGCTGCATGTTTTAGAGAAGCATGGCGGGTGGTGGACGGACTCCTCCTTCTCGTTGCGCTTGATAGATCAGGAAACCCACCCGCACCATCAGAAACCAAACGAAACAGTAGGATTAATACTACGAAGGTGGAAGCGGTTATAACGAGGGAGCAGGCGGAAGATGTCATGTGAGTGTCGTTGTATCCGTTTTTCCTTAGCTCTTATTCGGACGCATATGGCTTGGTTCTAAGTTTCAAAATGTTCGAACCGCACATGGACGATTACCTTGACGATGAGCTCGACGAGCTCAAGCGCACCCTTGAGACCATATGCAAACAATGGGACGCCTCACTAGCGCGCATTGCAGGTAGCGAGGTAAGCATATTGGCTAATTTTATATGATCGACGTGGATTCCTCTTCATTACTTTTCTTCAAGTCCACTGGGAATGGCGATGTGGCTGGCCCGCATCTACATGGACAGCCGCCAACACAAGCTCGTTTTCTTGATTCTCAGAATCCGGCTCTCGCCAAGCGCAACGTACTGGCTTCCTTCACGGACATCCTTCTGCTGCCCGTGACAATCGTACCGCGTGCTGTTGGGGCGGGCGTTGGTGCTCTAGGCACCAACGTTGGCTCCGGATTGAATGCCATGGGTACTGGTATGGTGCAAGGTATTTCGATGTTGAACCCGCAACGGTGGATGGGGACTACTGGAGCTTCTGCCGAGGCTTCCAGCATCGCAGCGGATGCAGGATATAAGAGTTTCGTGGACGACGGTTCGCTATTTGAGATCGGTGAAGACGAGGGGAATGAAGGTACTGGACAAACAGAGCTTACCGAAGATGCGCAATGTACAATAGGCGAAGCTGTTGACGATGAGGCCGGATGGGGCGAGATAGTAAGCGAACGGGTGCCCAAGAGTGTGGGCCCAATGGCAGGACCTGATGGTGTTACTCGCTCCCCTACCTCACGCGCAGCAGATGGATCTGGTGACCCAGCGATCACCAAACCCGCAGCTACGAGAGCGGCCTCTAAACCTTCCGTTCGCACTGCAGCACCCAAGCAACACGAACCCCCTGATCATGTCCAACCGTTCGCAGCGCTCGATCTCTTGCTGTCCCTGGACGTTTCACTTGAACTTATCCATGCGTCACGGGACGCACTCAAGCGTCTGGAGACCTTTAGCACTTATCCACGTCCCATTGGCACGCGCGTTCGTGAAACATTGGAAGATGTATTTTGTGAGATGCTCAGCACACTTTCCACAAGGCACGTTGCAAGAGGATTTGGCATGTAAGCATTGTCATTTTCAAAAAATATTGGTTGTTTTCCGTCATCTTATAGGCGGTAAAACTAATCGAGAACGCCAGTGCAACGGACCGCATGATGACCTACAAGCCTGCGGAACACGAAGACACAACGAGTGTTGCACCATTACTGCAGTTCTTCGAACTCGTACATATGGGGGACACCATACAAAGCATGGTGCAAGTGTTCTTCGACAAGGAAATGGTGTGCATGGGGTTTTATTTCTCAATGTCGTGTAGAAGTTTGACAAACCGGTATCTTTCTCTCACCTCTCGGATTACGATTTATCGCAATGGGAAGTGCAGGCACCGTATATTGATAAGACAGACTTTCTGAACGCAGTGGTACGAGAAAAGAAGAGATTTGAGAATTCGCTCGATGACTGCGTAGCTGCCGGGTTGAACGCCGGTACACAAGTGCTCATGAACCAGGCGTGTACTCCATCCCGCATACCTGGTTTAGCTTGGCTTACCACGGTTTCGTAGGTCGAGCACATCATTGTCACACGCACCAAACCGCGAGAGTACTACCCACAGGAAGATACGCCCCTTGACCTTGGACCCACGCAGGGATGCACGGAAGCCATCAGGTGCCTCGAGGCACACTGCAAACTCCTTCGGGGAAGTACCAGTCGCGAGGTACTGGAGGTGTTCTATCAAGAGGTTGGAATTCGACTGCTCGCGTAGGTCTTCATTCGGTCGCTTATTCAAATACCCATCCGTGACGTGTGTGTAGGATCCTTCAGAAGCATATCAAACGTCAGATCATTTCCTTGAACGGCGGATTCCAAGTCATTGCGGACCTGAACGCATACCATGCATTTATCGCATCCCTCAAGGTATATACACACTCACCATGAGGTGGTCATTCTTTGTACTTACGCAATTTTTCTGCATAGGTCCCAGCCATTACTGCTGAATTTGACCACCTGAAAATGCTAGGACACGTGTTCATCGTGGCAGATGCAAAAGACCTGGCCCAAATTGTACGAGATGTGACACGCTATGGGGGTGCATACCGACCCGAGGTGGGTATTCTCCGGCCTTTCTCAATTCTGGTCGAGGTCCTGATACCGTCTTAGGATGTTTATGAATTTATCCAACGACGTTCAGACTGGAAGAAGATCGAGAAGACTGTAGATAAGACGATGTATAACTTGAGCTTTAAGGAGGATTGTGTTATTGGCTGAGAGGGGTGGATACTTAGGATGCCCTCTGGTGCCGTACGCGCCTGTCAGTTTATTTGCTGGCGGTGGTGTGTATAGCTGCAAACATTTGAGTCGACATACATGGATCAATGATCGGAGGCTCACTCAAGTAACTGCAATTCCCCTTGTTATCCGCGACGATAGTTATGAAGTTAACCATGAAATATTTCTGCAAGACCCCCATGGGCGAATTCAACTCGTCGACGAGGGCGTTGACTTACAGAAGCAAGAATTCTTCCAACCGAGAAAAAAAGAACTCGAATCGCATATCAGCGGGCAGAAAATTGTGAATTTCCATTAGTCGCGCGTCCGTTGCCCGGACGAAGACTTGATCGAGGGAGCCCCAATGAGACTCTGCACAATATTAATGCTTGGTGATGTCGACCTGATAGTCAGTGCGCATCCTTGCCAGATAATACAACTCTTCATCCGAATAACTCTAATCTGGAGCAACGCAAACTACATCTAACATATACAGCCGCGAGTAGAAACACGTACAGGGGGTATCTAAGAGTCACAGCGGTAGTGGCAATTACACACTCATTTTCATCGGTATCACTTCATGCGACTGGTAACCTTCCACGACAAAATCACTCTCGGCCGCTTTAGCACTATACTTCAACTGCTCGAGGTCTTGCAAGTTTTTCAGCTCCTTCTTGAATCGAAGTTTCGGGAACGGTTTGGGATGGCGCTCCAGCTGCGTCTCGAGCGCCTCCACGTGGTTCTTGTACACGTGCGCATCGCCGAGCTGGATGATCAGTTCAGTGGGCTTCGGTATTCGTGACTTGTGCGATTATATGTGTGAGCAGCGCGTACGATGCAATATTGAAGGGTATGCCTAGGCCGAGGTCAGCGGAACGCTGATACATAAGACAAGATAAGCGATTTTTTGTGGAGGCGTCGGGGAGAAATATGGACGTAGAATTGGCACATCATATGGCAGGGAGGCAACGCCATCAGTGGTATAGCTTTCAAAAGGGAGAGAGAAGGCCAATTTAGCAAGGTCTGAACTCCCAAAAGCGCCGTCAATAATTACCAGCTGGATTCCAGGCGCTAAGAATGATGCGACGGTCCGTGGGCGTCTCCATGATCTTCCTTATGCACTCTTGCAGTTGATCTACTCCTTGTCCCGTATAGTCTGTCTTGCAGTCTACATATTCGGCGCCAAAGTGTCGCCATTGGAAGCCGTAGATAGGACCCAGGTCACCTTCCTCTCTGTGACCGAGACCACGCGTTTCGAGGAACTCCTTCGAGCCATTGCCGTTCCAAATCCTGACACCCTTGGCGTCGAGAACTTTCGCGTCCGTGTCGCCGCGTATGAACCATAGTAGTTCCTCAGAAATACCCTTCATAAATATTTTCTTGGTGGTAAGAAGCGGAAATGTCCCGTCTTTCAGGGAGAAGCGCAGCGAGGGTGGGGCAAAGATGGACAGCGTGCCAGTTCCAGTCCTGTCATCTCGCGACTCCCCGCTCTCGATGACGCGTCGAACGAGGCTCAGATATTGGTATTCTTCGTGTTCGCTATCTGTACGGTCGACGGTCATGGCGTGTACTCGTGGAACCGAAACCGAATCGGAGATCGAGCGTTGCTCAGCAGATTGTATCAAATATGCAGGTTGTTATGTAAGAATCAGGTTGAAAACGGTCTTGAGTTCTGCCATCGTCAAAACGTCACAAGAACGAGTCCGAGATCAAAGCTTGCGTCATTCTAATGGGTATCTTAACTAATGCTTGCAGCCCTGCGAGATGCGTAGGCTTCGCACACTTCTTGTTACTTCCGCGGTATCTCCTCAAGTTGTTTGTCTGCTTTTTCACGCCCTTGTCTCTCTCGTTCTTGTCTTTTAAGGCGTCGCGCAGTCTCCTCTTGAGGGAGCACATCACATCCACAAATTGTCATTGTACGCACTTCCTGGTCGATCCGTCGTTTCTGCACAAATCCTACGCGGGTCGAGATCCTGCGAATCGAACACTTTGATTCCCAAGTTCCAGTGACCACCTGCGGAGTGGCGATTTGTTCACTCGCTTGAACCACTAGCTTTCTTTGTCCAGTGAAAAGACATAATTCATTACTGTAATCCAGAAACCATGTAATTTACTGCTGGAGTCTAGCAGGTACTATTATACTATACCCTACCTGTCTTCTCTTAGCGAGCTGACATGTTTTTCATGTGTAGGAATGTGGCCAGTTGACACCGGATGTGCGCGTGGGCACAGAGGTAGTGTCGTACGTATCTCGGCAGAACTTCAAGGAACATGTGCGTCGTGACCGATATGAGTATGAACTTGAAGGTGTACTCCGTTGTTTATTACGCGCACCAACTAACAGCGGGAGTAGTAATACTTCCTTACCCACAGGAGGATTTTTTAAACTTGGACTGACACAGCGGTGCGCGGAAGCTATCAGGTACGTCGAGCTGCACTACAAACTCTTTCGGGAAAGTACTACCAGGTACTGGAGACGTTATCAAGAAGTTGCAACTCGATAGTTTGTGCAAGTCTTCACTCGGTCACCTATACGAACTACCTCAAATACCTGTCGGTCATGTGCGCGTAGGATCTTTCAGAAGCACGTCCAATGCCAGATCATTTCCTTGAACGGTGTATTCCAGGTGATTGCGGACCTGAACGCATACCCCTGACGTGGCCATTTGTTGCACTTACCTAACTTTACATAGGCGGACATTGCTGCTGAATTCGACCGCCTGAAACTGGTAGGGCAAGTGTTCACCATAGCAGATACAAAATGGCCCAAAACGTATGTCATGCGACACGCTACGGGGGTGCATACCGACCCGAGGTAGGTATTCTCCAGCCCTTCCCAGTTCTGGTCGAAGTCCCGATACCTTTTGGGATATTTATGCATTTGTCCGACGACGTTCAGACTGGAAGAAGATCGAAAGGACGCAGACAAGACGATGAATAACTTGATCTTTAAGGAATCTGTTTGCTAAGAGGGGCGGATGCTCTATGCGTGTTTCCTTCGGACGGTGACGCGGTTATAAAGTAATCTACCTGATTAATGTAGAGCATCATGTCGAGGACATGTGAGCACAAATAAATGCGTTTTTTTGGCCATTATGAGCAGCTAAGCTCAAACGGGATGATGCTAGTGAGTTGCAAGGTGTAAGCTCCTATATGTATAGCGATCTTGGATTCCGCCAAAAGCGGCTCTAAGTGATAGCTATTGCAGTGTAAGCTGACGAATGAGGGGGGTGAATACGCGAACACTTACTGTACTTGGGCCCTCCCCCTCCTTCTGGTACTGTCCATGTGATATCCTGAGTAGGCACCTTGATATCACAAAGCTTGCAGTGGATGCAATTCTAAGTTGTCTATGTTAATCTCACTTTGGGACCCTACTTGTCGGAAACCCACCTGAGAATTGATGACCAGCTTTTTCCCTCCCCAGCCCTCCGACTCACCGTCTTCTACGGCAGATGTGAGTTCGTCATCAACATACTCATAAACCCCTGCAGGGCAAGCACGCCCAAGAAGTCCTGCATACTCCACAACGTTCCGCTTCACGTGTTCCCTCCGCACTGCCGCATCTTCCACCCCATTTTCACGCACACGCAGGTGTATAGGCTGGTCCTCGGCGTGATTTGTACCCGTCAATGTGAGACTCGTGAGCAAATCTGTACTGAGCGGTGGCTGTGGTGGTGGGTATGTTATGCGTTTACAGCGTGAGGCAGGCAGTGTATGCGCTGCGTCGGACGTGCGTGACACATTCCTGAATGTCCAAGGTGTTCGTCCCTTCAAAAAGAGGGAGTCGAACCCAGAGTAAGCGATGCCCCCCCAGATGCCAAGAGGTGTGTTGAAACTTGCACGGAGGTTGCGCACTTCGTGAAGGTCAGACCAAACCCAGCTGTCTTTGAGACTTGTCTCGTATGCGCTCATATCACTTAGACGCGATGATCCCGGCTCGGAAGCTGTACTCTCTTCATTGGTTTCGCAAAGTACATCGGCCGCGGCTTCTGCAGCTAGCATCCCACTCTTCATCGCGTTATGTGTACCTTTGATCTTTGCGATGTTTACGAGCCCAGCGGAACATCCTATCAGTGCACCACCCGGGAAGTGAACACGAGGTACGGCCTGCAATCCACCCTCATTCAGAGCGCGAGCCCCATACGCGATACGAGTTGATGAACCGGAGAGAAGGCGAGTGAGGTAAGGGTGATGCTTCATGCGCTTTTTTGCAGAACAAACGGAGTGACATCAAGACGTCAGACGTCAGTAGAAGGAACATGGATGTTCGCACCTGCAATTCATTGTACGGGCTCATCCACGGGTTTGCATAATCCAGACCAATTACCAGCCCAATACTAACAAGGCCATCTGCCATGTGGTATACCCACCCTCCACCGTATGTCTTCCAGTCGAGAGGCCATCCTATAGTATGCACGACTTCTCCAGGCCTGTATTGACTAGGATCGACGCGCCAGACCTCTTTGAGGCCGATCCCGTAAGTTTGAGGGTCAACGTCGCGTCGTAAGTCGAACCTATTGATCAGCTCCTTGGAGAGAGACCCGTGTGCACCTTCGGCAATGAGCGTGACCTTGGCACGGAATTCCATGCCTGGCTCGAACGTTTCCTTCATGTTGAAGTTTTTGTCGAGACCGACCTCGTTAGTACGAACACCGAGGACTCCCTTTCCGTCGTCGTTGTATACGATACCTGCCCCGGCGAAACCAGGATAGACCTCTACACCCATCTCCTCTGCGATAGTCCCGAGCCAAGAGGTGAACTGCGAGAGTGAGGCAATGTAATTACCGTCGTTGTTCATCTGTGGCGGGTGAGGGATTGGGATGGCAAGTGAACTGGTTAGGAATTTCATGGTAGACGAAGTCGCGGGCTGCTTAAGCGGATGGTCTGGTCGGGAAGACCAATCTGGGAGGAGTTCGTTGAGAGCGCGGGGCTCTATGACAGCCCCGGACAATATATGGGAGCCTGTGGGTGAACCGCGCAGCCATGTGAGACGTCGAGAAAAACGAAGCCTAAGGATGTCACAGCTCACCGACTTCTGCACCCTTCTCTAACACGACAATCCTGAACTCTTTCCCGCGTTCCTGCTCGAGTTGTTTAAGCCGAATGGCAGCGCTGAGCCCGGCTGGGCCACCGCCGACTATGCAGACGTCCACATCTTCTGAGATCCGTTCTACAGCAGAAGGGTCGAATGGTTGCCTTTGCCTCGTCGTCGAGACATGCAACGTCCTTGCAATACGAGAACCGACGACAGATCGCCGTCGCACACATGCCAGCATCCTGTTGAACGTCTCCGGCGAACTTGTCTCGCGTTCTCAACTTTCCGTTGTCACAGGCGTCGGCCGACAAGAAAGAGTTGGATATTTTCACATGCCACCAGCGAAACTATTTGCATTTGGAAAACCACCAGGTATGCTATGCTTTCAAGCGATTGTTTCATTACTGATTACTGGTAAGAGAGTAACCTTGGCCAACTTTTTAACTGTTGGGGGAACACGTTTTGTCACACCTGACGCACAACGAAATCAAGGAATGCAGCGGGACGTCGGCGAGTCGCCACACACTCGTGTTCATCAAAAGCCATATGAGCGACTGCGGTTCTGCGAGTAGCAACAGGGCGAACCGGATCTAGCTACTAAATTTTCACAAGAAAACAATCGAGGCTAGAATCCGCAGCGACGGGTGTCGTAGTCGGCCGGGCATTCAGCATCGTGTTGGTAGCTGACCGTCTTCCTCTGCGGAACTCGCGCCGTCCACTTCAAAAGTGTCGGAACAAATTTACTGGAAAGGGCTACCATCGTGAGTCTGATCGGTTTTCTTAAATCCTGGCTTTCCCCTATTTTGATGCCTTGTCATTCATAAGGTCCGCTATGCACGTCATCTATAACCCTGCCAGCTGTAAGTGTGACCTTGCATCCATACCAATCTCCCGAATGGGCCCTGATGTTTAATATCACCACTCGGAGTTTGTCTTGCTGCACAGAATGCCTCCGCGAGGCAGCGGGTGTACGTGTGCGGGGAAATAGGCCGAAACTTCATCGTCGTCTTCCTTTACCCCATGCCCCACCCGCAATCATTCCCCAATTTGCCAGCAGTGATCTTGTGTCTACGTAGAGGTTACGCCCCCGCCCACCCCATCAATCACGTTTCGTGTGACGATGATCTAGACTATAAGATGGGCGATGTCGGCGCGGCGTAATATGTCCTGGAGAGGTTGTGTCGTTCAATGAATGACGTCGACGCACGCGAGGCTGGAAGGCTTGCACTCTCAAGAGTCTTTCTCGTCAACTCGGGTAGTGTCCGTATCGGCGATCCCGCTTGGTACACGGTCTCCCACAGCTCACCCGCATGGCTACCAAGATTTCAGGGTCGGTACACCAGAGCAACGCTCTCTTCCGGTCCTCGGCAGACACGCCATAAAGGCATGCTCACCCGGCGTCATCAACATCAGGCATTGCGATCAAACCACTGAGATCGCGCAAACAGCAGGCAACCACAGCCTTGGTAAACGGATCGCGTAGCTCGGTAGCTCTGTCGGGTCGTCCATAATTGTGGTACCACAACGAAGTGCATATGGAGAATTTCTTTCACACCTGCGTTTGGCACCTTTCATATCACGATCTTAGGGCAAGAGACCCTTGACGTCCTACACGTCACTTCCCATCATGGGACACAGCCTCCTCTCCGTGTCCCCATCGATAATCTATGGGACCTCTTAAGGTAACACTGTATGGGTACTTCACTTCGGAAAAAACATACGTTGACGTCAGATTAAGCGCGCATTTTGCACACCCAATACACCTGTTTCAGGGAAACGATGTCGTGGTGAAAACACTACCGCGAAAGGGAACTCGCGTGTCAACTTTTAAATTTGTGTGGCTTTTCATGCCCCAGCCAAGATGAGAGGAGTAAATGGATAGCCAACTCCAGGAAGTAGCATGCGTTGACAACGATGACTCCGCCATCAGCGCCCTCCGGATGGAACCTCGCATTTTCAAACTGCCCACAATTTTATTAATATCATCGTGTTCCATCAAACTAGCGTCCTATTTCCTCGACAGTAAGATGTCTTACAAGCGCCAAAAGTTGCTTCACCCAGTCACGTTCAGTGCTTCGTCATCGATCAAGTTGGCGTTAGAACACTGTCCCATCACTCTCAATTTCGATTGGGGGACCCCCTGTGGCAGGGCGGAGCTTCTTAGCTATTTCCCGCCCGCCCTTCCACGTCGCGCTCTCCAGTACCTGCGCAAGTGTCAACTGGTCCTTGCCCAGCCCGTATTTACGCCTGATACCATCGGCAATGCGATCTCTAACAAGAATAGTCAATGATTGGTTTGGGGGCTATGGTGTATTGGTGACACTAACAGCCCCATAACGGTCATGGCTCTCCACTCAACAATGGCAGGGTGAGAGGGTTTCAACCGAGGAATGTCGCTCCCATGCGCATAACACTCTGGAGGCAAAACAGCTGGGCGAAGGGTCAAGACACCAAAGTCAACTAACAAGGCCCCCTGTTCCAACTTGTCAAGACAGGGAGCGGATCCGAAATGAACTCCTAACTCGTACCATTGCGATATTCTGGCAGTCCTGTCAGATCTTCTACCCCATCGAACTTCCACCCAAGGACCTTTTCTATAGGCTCCATGAGGCTGTATGTGAGCCACCCCGTCAGCTTGTGGAACGGAACCAAGTCGTCTCCCTCAGCTTGACCGGGTTGGTTCAATGCCGTACATGGCCAGACATCTCCAAGTGCAATGCCCCCGAGAGTCAACCTTGAAGGCCAAATCGGGGCCAAACCTTCAATCAAAGCAGTCCACAAGGAGAATATGTGAATACGTCGAGTCGAATCCTCGAATCTTGATTCCTTTTCAAGAAAATCTGGAATTCGTGCCATGAACAAACATGATAAACTGGGTATATGTGATCAAATGTGTACCAATGATGCTTCCTGGTCTTTCGTCTTCACCAAAGAATTGAGGGTTCGCTCGAAGGGTCGTGCTGAGGTTAGACAGGAGGGATGTTCTTCCTTCGAGACCAACCATTACGTTAGAATCACTGACTTGCATCGCCTTGGCAACTTTATCAAGCGTAATCTGGGAGAGCCCCTGAGCTGCAAGGATGCGTGTCACATGTACCCATTAGCTAGCATGCACCGTTGAGAATTGAGGATGATAAGAACCATCTACTCTGAAAGGCTGCGATGCAGAGCCCGAGAATAGGCCATCCATAAACATGTGTACGCTTGCGACACCTAACCCTTCGGACCGGCTGAACGCCTGCCCAGTCGCCTTTTCAGTGTAAGACCACTGGTTCCCTGCCCCTGCATCAAGCAGAACAGACACGAGGAATAAATCGATCAGGCGTTTGCATTTCTCTTTGTCGTCTATAGGCGTTTCTAACGTATCCCAGTTGCGAAGCATGGGTTCGATGCGAGCCTGACCTGCATCGAGGTGGCGCCAGCGTCCATGCGAGGGGATCTGAGAAGGGAGTCACAGGAACAGCTGAGCCAACTTGTGGGTTAACGAGGCGATCGTGATGCGCTCACGGCTGAAAAGTTGTTCCCGAAGTCTCTCTAGGAAAGGGAGATTTCGTTTGATGCTGAACGTCAGACAGAGGGGTCAATACAATACCTCGATGACACCCGCACAGAATTCGATCACGGCATCCTCCTTATCTGGGCGGTAATCAAAGTATTGCAGCTTACCCTGTTTCGCAAGATCGTGAACTCGGGAACATCGCTCTCTGATAGAGGGTAGGGTTCGCAAATACAATGCCCGAGTAACAGCATTCTCTGGACTTAGGGCCAACATTGTGACTTTGATCGGTGCGAAGATGTCGCGTTAGGAGTCAGTTGTAATGTGGTTTGGGGGAGCGACAGCGGATGTCCCTAGACAACAGTCAAGCGTCGGGAGTACTCGTATCGGGACTATCAGGACAATATTTGATAACGGGTGGCGACAAACCTTATACTCTATTGAACTGAGCGGCTTCGAACCCTCTACCAAGCCTCATCGATCATCATAACACCCGAAGTCAGCTGCGACCTGTGCCTCGAGGCCAGAAACTTGGCCCATCTGCCCATGCCCGTGGTTCACACGTCCAGCGAAGCACCGAAGAGCACCGAGTTTCATCGGGTGTCAAAAACCGTGCTACGTGCTCCCCACGTTGTCCAACATGTCCCGACGCAATTTGCATTTACCCCGAAGGTAACTACCCCAGAACCCTCAGGTCTTCCCGCGAAATAGAACCAACACTCAGGATACTGGCGTAATTGTCTCACCGCGTGCGATGGCGCCATTGAGTCTTGACAGAAGGAAGCACTGACAGATGACTGTCAGTGCGCAGATGCTTTGGTGGTCACTTCGGAGTACCGAAACACCCTCGAAGCACTTAGTCGAACTCGGGAGTGTTGATGGTCTCGATGGCCAATACCTCCATCTCCCCATCCGCACGTCTTTGGCCACATGGTAAATCCGCCCTTCGCTGATAACGTGAGGTACCAACACCAGAAACTGCATCATTCGTGATCAATACATATCGAGCCAAAACTAAATAGTACACGAGAACTTCATCAGGTAGGCAATAACACTAACTACTTTGTCAGTCATCTTTTATGCAAGCCCAGCAACCCCTCGCTTGCAGTGGTAGCAGAGTCCATCCCTGCTGCCCGTGACAACTGGTCGTGCCTCCTCCAGCCTATCAGGTGGAACACGTCAGTCCAGATAGCCGTGGCAGCTTAACAAACCGACCTTCGTACACATGTTGAATGGCAAACTGTGCAATTGAGCGGATGAAGAGCACTGTTCCGACAGCGAGTTGAGTTGCAGTCAATCTGAACAAGTGGTAGTAAGTAATGCTGACGCATGTATAGGGATACGGAACACCCAAACGCTCACCTTTCTCTCACTCGACGGTTCGTCGTGACCACAGGAGCATCTTGTCTTATACACTTCGCGGCGGCACATTATGATATTACAAGTGGTGGGGTAGGACTGTCGGTGCAAGTGAGGAGATATGGATACCCGTGGAGACTGGAGACTGGAGTAAGGAATGCGAAGTAGAGGGGCTGATGGATGCGGGGTTAGCTGCTGTGTTGGGGATCGGATAGCAGGTCGAGTAGAATATTTATACCCTACCATCGAAACCCTGGAAATTCCGCGTATTGAGTGGTGGCAGAGGGGGGGGGGAGATGGATGGTTAACGTGGACCATGAGCGAACCCCCCATCAACGATCGGACAATGCTTTTTTCAACAATCTGTATCGATCATCGTCAGCTGGCCGATGCAAATATTTCGAGCGCATCACATTGAAGAAGACAGGCAACATCGATTTATGTCCGGCTCGCAGGCCTTTTTTTTTTCACTTCACAAGTCAGGTAACTGACTACATTCGCGGAGTCTGGCACTAGCGACACATGATCAGTCGCACCGGGGACATATCGAGATTGGTCGTGTGTCCATAAATTCTCTGACTTGCCTTGCTGTATGAAGCGAGTTCACCGACAGGTTGGCTGGCAGTGGTTAACGTGGGAGGGCCACAGCTGAGGCTCTGCACCGCGAGAAGATGAAAAACGCTTATTTACGTTTAGAACTTCTGCTCAGATCAGCTAGTGTTATGCAGCAATAACTATGGAGTATAACAGTGTTAGCAGGCGTGCAAAATAATTAAGGGCAAGTTTCTTGTCCACACAGCACCCGTTCACGAGGCAGCAGATTCATCGTGCCCTTGTAAATTTGGGCTCCGAGCATCACCGAAAATTTACGGCGCAATCATACAGTAATTACATCGACTGAGTTGGCTGCCAGTTTACGGCGGGTGGACGTCGAGTGGGTCAGTGTGGAAAGCGGTGAACACTTGAGTCTACGGGACAAACGGTAACGCATTGTGGAAATGCATTTCTTTTGTGAAAGGTGCCAAAATGCACCAGAGGGTCCAAGCCCGAGGAGGTAAATACAGGGCGTGAGCAACGCTCACAGTATCGTGATCAGTACTGAACAGTCTGCGACTCGCATTTCCAGAAGCGGTCGTCCCACCACTCGCCGCTGACGCGTGTAGCAGTAAGACCCCTTTCAAAGTTGTAACCAACGTAGCCGTCGGTGGGACGGCTCAAAAACCAAAGCTCAGACACCCTTAATCCACGCAAATAATCTCGCATCTCCGGGTATTTCTGACCCACACCCTGAGGTCCGTGGCTGTCATCCGACAAGGTAAAACGCCCACCCAAGGCATGAATTAACTAATGAAAGACATGAGGATACACATTTAGGGTAATTTTCTGCACGCACCTCAACGACATCCCTCCCAGGATAGCAAGTGTCCCACCCTTTCCGCAGCGCAGCCGCGTTGAACTCGAACAGGGCACCATAGCTGGTAGCGAATGAAATATTTCGCTCTAACCTTTTGTAGGCGTTCGGATACTCCGAGAAACGCAAGCCAGGGTTGTAAAGCCTACAAAGGTCCAAGTGTCCGATAATTTCCGGTCGGAAACGTTTCAATAACGTGTATTGCGCATCAAAATAAGCTGAGAGAAACTGGTCCATGTGACTAGCACAGGGGGTGTCAGCATCGGTTGTGGATACAAATTTGCGTAAAGCGTCATCGAATGTGGCGCGGTCAAAATCGATGGGTAGTCCGTGAACGTGGTGCACTGAACCAATGATGTATTCGATGCGGTTAGAATGTTCCGAAAGAATGCTGGAGAGCATATCTAGATCATGCTTCGGTGATGTGCTCGGTTTCGAGGCCGACCAGAAGGGTGATTTGGGAAGCGTAGGCTGACTTGAGCTTATGAGCTTCGTCCAGGAAGTCCGTAAATTGTTTCATGAGGCTAACAGGCGACAGCCCTGCTTCTATCTACACCCGGGGGTATGAGCCAGTCTCAGCACCCTCAATCGAAGAGAAGATGGAACCTCTTCTGGATACAAATGGTCTAGACTGTACCGGGGAACATGTTCAGTGAGTCCGTAGACTCGAAATCCTTGTTTGATCGCTGCCAGTACGACCTCTTCCAGGGTTCCTTTCGCATGCTTGCAAAACTGACCAGAGTGCGAATGGTGACTAAAAGGCATAATCTACCCAGATCGTTGCAGGTGAGTTCCACCGTGCACAGTCCAGGTCAAGATAATGACATATATTATGTAATCATTCACTTGGAAGGTAATCAGCTAAGTCAATCTCAAGAGCATCACTTGTTAATTCTTCGATACCCCGCATCGAGCCCATGCAGGCTGCGACGTGGTAACTAAGGCCTACCATAAATGTCATCTACAGGTCTTGAGACGATGGGGAACCGTGAAAAGGGGGTAGTAATGGGCGTATGAAATTCGAAAACCTAAGTTCGGCTTCTTGCCCGGAGGTATTCAATTCACATTCACGTCATACGTAAACGCTGCGATTGCAACATGTATGATACAATCTGTGGCGTAGCGCGAAGCGAGAACGTCTCGAGCTCTACACATATCGGCGAAGTACATATTATGTATGAGTCCTAAGATACCGACGGAAGTATAACGTACGACCGTCAAGGGGAGGTCGCAACTGTCGGAGCCTTTTCATTAATTACAAGTAATATGAGCAGTGGCTTGTACAGAAGGAGGGGCGTTTCGACTGCGGCTAGACCGCCTAGACGACGACGGCGTTGAAATCGCGTTTCCAACTCCCCTCCCTCTATTCGAAGAAGCTTTCCGGATCTGCATCACAACCTCCACAGGTGTCTGCTTGTTCCAGGGCATTTGGAAGTACAGCCAACCCCACCATGTTTTCATAGCGGCAGATCTCTCCTTTCTTGTCGCTTCCTCTCAAAAGCGGCGCGATATCGTTCGTATGATTCGCGAAACGATCGTTCCACGCGCGATGAAAAAATTAGTTCACCACGGGGGTTGCTCGCAGGCGGAATCGGGGATATGGGAACAGATGTACTCCGGTCGTATATTGTCGTTTTCGAAGGGGGCTTCTCGAGGGATGTCTGCGGCCGGGGGTAGAAAAATGGCAGGGGATTAAGCAAAACCTTGGACCGCAATGGCGGCTTCCGGACATTGAGATACATATTAAACGAGCGAAGTGCTTTGTTCGCATGGGGGACGTAGCTTCGGAAACGCCTGTGGTCAGTAACATCACGGACTGATAAAGGTAGTGATATGTACCGGTTAGCGTAAGCAATCTTCTCAGCATACATCCCGCTTGCAAAGAAGAGAAAGAGGGCAGTGGACAGCAACAAACAAGAGGCCAGAGGGTATGTAGGGGTGAAGTTTGACAGCATGATCTTTTCGTAGACGTCTGGGAAGGCGCTTCGGAGGACATAGGTATACGGTATGTCTAGAAACGCCGTCTGCAGCAAGACTTCGGACAAGAGGAACATGATAGCAACAATAAGGTTAAAAAGGAACACTACTGTTCTATTAGCGATGGATGCAAGAGCTTGTGAAAAACCGCTCACACTGATAACGGGACTTTCTGCGCTGCAGAGAGGCAGCGTTGGTCTTTAGTCTCTCCTCGAAAAGGAGTACATCACGGTAGGTTGCTGGGTCATTGGGTGGGTGGAAGGATGCCCGTGGCTGGTGTGACGCGTGGCGAGGACCCATGCACGGAGGTTGTTGTGACTGAACAGTAGTTGGCCTTCACTTGGACAGGGTCGAATTGCAATGCAAATGGCGGGGCGGCTGAAATCTGATCGCAGACAGGTGGTATGCATCACGTGACTATGACCCCCCGTGGCGTGTTCAGCGCGAGGCATCGAATTCTCTCTCCATTCCACCTGTCGGCCGCAGTCGGAAACAATTCAGAATTGTCGATGAGTCTGCTTGCCTCCATCTCTTTGTTTGCGCTCGTCGTCGGTCGCCCAATATTGCCTGGCACCGAATTGTAAGTACTGAATACGGCTGGCCACATCATTTTCATGACACCCGTCATCCTCCAGAAACGTTCAGTCTTTCCCTGAGCCCGAGGCTGCCCAGAGTACCTTCCAGATCGGTGCAGGGTTGGTGCTTTTCTTCCACTTGCATTCCTCATGTCTTTCATCATGATGACTGGTTTTCATTCCGCTTCGACATAATTAGCAAAGATGCATACAGGAGTGATGCGGCTCGCGTGTCGTCCATGACTTCGGATGATGGAGAACAGAAGGAGTACCTTTTACAGGTAATCCCCTCGACTGGGGAGCCATTGGTGTCCTTTAAGGGCCCGTCCACCCTTGGCGGCACGCAGGGTGGATCCCACGGCAGCCTGTATACGGCTTTAGACAAGCAAATCCTTGAACTTGATGTTGCACGCAATAACGAGGAGTTGAGCGACATAGTCCGCGCGCCGATCAACCCTTCCGCCAATGTCAGTCGTTCCGCGCAATTCGACAGCGACCAACGTCAGCCGTCCTTCTCGTTGCTGGTGCTGGCGCTGTCCTGCGTAGCTGCATTCTTGGCCTTGTCTTGTATCATGCTGGCCCTGTATATCACAAAGTTTCTTGTTTCCCACATGCTCGCCTCGAGGAAAACATGGGAATTGTTACCGCACTTCCAAAAGTCAAGTGCGCCTATTCCACAACTAGAGGCTAAAGTCACAGCAAGGTCATACGCAGCTAAATTCCTGTCATTCGGTGGAAAAGAGCGGTTTGTGCGATGAGGGGATTGCCAAATATGCCGATACTACGTCAGATGTTGATTCGGATGGGGATGACATTGAAAAGTATCAAGACGCCTTGGACATGACTCCGATTCGCCCCCATTTGCGATCTTCCCCCCGACGTCACCGGAGCTCCCACAGATCACTCCATGGAAAAGTCGCAGCCTCCACCTACCTTTTCATCTGTTCAAGCTTCACCCTGTGACCCAGACAATTCCGTGACAAAGGAAGTATCCTCCATGCTTTCCCGGCCATTGTGGTCAGTTCGTGCCAGTGCATCCCCTCCACTTGGCTTGGTTCCGTCCCGGACTGCTCATGGCGAGGCAATTCTGCCTCTCGTGCATGGTCGCCGACGCGCCTACCGGTCGGCAGTGCCCGAATTTGATATTGCCCTCGCCCTCCAACTGCATCCAGGACTTGGGTTCAGTGCTGATTCGGCATGGGTGGTTCGTTTTTTGATGACTATCTTCGGATGGTTTGCAGTCGCACTGTCTACAAATCGGTGATATCCGATGCTTGTGATGACTGAATGGCGATGCCAACATAGCGTTTGCGAACGTCATATATGTTCAATCATCCGCCTTACGAAACGGATCACCCTTATGCATTCCGCCTATTCATTATGCCTCTTCCTTCCGTTAGCCCTTAGCCCGTTTTTGTTCGCCCTTGCTCCATTATGGTCATCCCCTCGGCTTCTGTCACGGCACTTTTTGCATGATATTGAACTTACATTGGATACTGTCTTTGCAACTCACGGAACACACACTCATACGCATCACCGCACATTTTCGTCACACGCTGATTCCCGCAACTTTCACTGCTGCCTGTCTAAGCCTTTATACCTGCTTCGAGTGCATGGCCGTTTTTGTTTAATGGTAGACCTTTTTGGGGTTATCCGTCATTAGGATTGCATGGGTTTATCTTAGACGTTTGGGCTCAATTAACTGTTGTCACTAGCATTGATTAAGGATGAACATCACAGCAAATGTTGCTTTGTCAGAGACTGAAATATGCTTATGTAAGCAGTCAATCCAATGGCTTCATGAGGCTCAGGGCATTTGGGTCCTAACTGCCGCGAAACCCAACCTGCTCAGCGTAACAGGCGGGCGACCAGTTCGTGTCACTGATCCAACCGGATTCTGTTAGGAAATATCATGTCTCACGACCGGGAAGCACTGGTATGTCGCCCCGAGGTCTACAGCTTGCACACGCGTCGCTCATCTTCGACAACTACAGTGGAATACTGGTCGTGACGAATCGGTTGAAGTGAATCAGCGTGCATTGATAGACAAGGTGCTTGCGCGGTACTCCGGCGAGTTTACGGGTGAGATTCCTGTCTATGTATATGCTCGTAACTTCACGTGGTTATAATACTGCGCAATAGTATTCCGGGAACTCCTCCAGAACTCTGACGATGCTCGATCATCCGCTGTTGAGATTCGTTTTGAGACTGAGCAGTACGCTCGCAAGGATAGAAGTGCAGTAATGAGCCGCAGGCCCTGCCTGATTTGAAGACCGCACCTGTACGAGCGTTATGTCGAATGCGCTAGTTCCCAAGTTTGACGGAGTTACATTCTCATTCAGGCCGCACAATGGACGTTTAGAAATAATGGCATAACTTTTAGAGACGAAGATTGGTCCAGGCTGCGGAAGATTGGTGCGTGAGCCCAATGACTTACTATCCTTTGATCTCACGTTTATGTCATGAAGCTGAGGGGAATCCTGACGAAGAGAAAATCGGAGCATTTGGTGTCGGTTTGTTGCATTAAGCTTTTCCCTCGTGCCGTCGGTTCTCAAAGTCAAACCAACAGGCTTTTACAGTTTGTTCTCAGTAACTGAGAATCCGTTTGTCTCATCTGGAGGTAATTTTTGTCACTCCTCTTCTTGAATGTGGATGTCAAGGGGATATTTTCAGGTCATGGAATGCAATTTTACTGGAAAGACAACAAAGATCAGGTGTGATCGGGCGTTGTTCGAACCGAGCAAGTTACTTATTTGAAGACTAGTTACACGTCCGTCGAGGTGACCCTGCCATCAAAGGAAATTCTGACCATGTGGACGACGTTCGAAATGACATTGCGAGAACCAGGTCCGATCCCGCCAGCCTTCGACTTGATGCGATTCCTGGCATCCTCGATCACCTTCATGGTTCACCTGAACGATGTTTAGCGTTTACGTCGACCACTTTCGTATTGGACATTTGACAAAGTCCACTGGCTTGCCACGAAAGCTCGACATTCCCAAAGGATTAAAGAAGTCCAGTAGCCTCAATATCATGCATATCCAGAATATTCAATCCCACCGTATGTTGGCTTGCTTCCGATCGCTGTGTGGAATTGACGATGCTGTAGAGATCAGAATAGAAGCTGAGGTCATGCGAGCCGTATATACTATGACTGCTGAGAGACGGCCAGTGCTACAAGCATCTGAGCCGCGTAAGCCACAGGGCGGGTTTTTCTCATCGCTCCTCTCGTCTTTCACGACTTCATCCACCTCTCGACGACCGGTATCCCCGCCGGTACCGCAGCTGCCTCCCAGAGCCATGACAGAGCTTCACCAGACGAGTGTGACACTCACGGTGTTCACTGCTGATGTCAACGTTAAAGTTGACAAAAAACTCTCTGCAGAGTTGCTGCGTTCAATGAAGAAGAATCCACCGCAGCAGCTCAGGTACAGCCTCATTTACGTACGTGATCGCTGGACCTTCTGGCTTAAAGTCTGACGTAGAAAAATGTAAGACTGGGAAGGACGAGTATGATATGAGCATCGCCGCTGAGAAGGATCAACCAGAATGTGCGGGTGGCGTTTTCCAAGGTCTTCGAGCGGATTTGGATGGGTCCGTCCTCCTGAGTTTACTTTAAGACGAGGGTACTTACTGTTACTCTCAGGGCAGGCCAAGCTCGGTTGTTTATCGTATGAGTTTCCCATTAACTTTGCGCGCGCTCACCGAGTGCGTTGCGCAGGGCCACGCTACAGCGCAGACGACGGGTATAGGAGGACATATGGCATCGCGCTTCATACCCACGGTTGAGCGCGAGTCCATAGATTTGGTGTGAGTTTTGTAGCGGCTGCAATTTATTCGCACTGACACCTGTCTTCAGTGACAAAAAACGTTGCTGGTATGTAGATATGTGTCAAATGCGACTCGAACTCACCACTGGACAAGTCTGGAATAGAGAGATTCTTTATGTCGGAGGTTTCTTATCCCGTGTAGCGTACGATCTAGAGCTCGCTACTATCAACCATCTTTGGGGAAGAAGCGGCAAAATCAAGAGGTAACGCCGATTTTTCGCCCGGAAACTTGAACTAGAAGATTGGCTTCGCCAACGCTTCGTCCACGTTCTCAAGTTCTTCACTTTTCGTGCGTCGACACCGTCGTCCGAGGTTTCTCACCTACTTGAGGTAGCATTCTATGGTTGCTCTACTGACACTTTGAAGTTACTTTCATCTGGTGGTGTTCGCAGCGCCATTGATATCAAGGAACCTGATCCCACTTTCTCCCAATTCCTGAAATACCTTCCAGTTCTCCCCGAGATTGTGGCGCGCGAAGGAGCTCTAACAGTTAAAGCCCTACAGAATCAGGGAATGATTTCACCCATTACCTTCCACGATGTTTTATCAGAACTACGCCAGCACCCCTTAGACGAACAAGAACTAGTCGCATGTCTCAAATGGTGGACTAATTTGCCATCCAGTAATTCTGCCGTCGATATGGACAGAATACGTGTGGAACTGCTTAACGCAGCTGTTTTATGCCCCAGTACTGGCGATGGCAAAGTACTTCCTCTATCTGCAGTGCAATACTTCATCAATCCCCGAGGTGTGGGCACGCACATCCCTTGGACGGTCCACTTCCAAGGTCACTCGCTCCGCTCAGTGTTACTCGAGACTTCACATCGACACAGCTCGTCTCCTTCGGTTGGAAGGAACTGACGGTGATCGATTGGTTACAATATGTTGCCAAACCGGACACAATGGCGGATAACCCTGCTTATGACTTTACGAAGTCAGTTGAGTGGTCAGAACGCGTTTTGTCCATCCTCTCCCGTACCTGGCTCCTTGTCGAATGAAGGGCATAATTCCGTGAAGGCGCTCTTCTCTGGCAAGGAATGTGTACCGACTACGCGTGGCTTACAGACTCCAGATCGGTCATACTTTCCGACAGTGAAGATCTTTAGTGACCTCCCAGTAATCAACATTTCCGGAATTCCCATTAAGGGGTCGATGGAAAAGATGTTACTCTTTATCGGTGTGCGAAAACATGTTGACCTTCAACTGGTATTTGACCGGTAAATCGAGGTATAATAGAGGACTGGACGTAATCTGATATCTTTGTTAGGATGATCAAGACTGGAGATTGGACCATACCGGACCTCATAGGATATCTTGTCTCCGTTAAGGATGATTTATCCGCTGAGGAAATATCTAGATTATCAGCGACAAGTGCCTTCACCGAAGAAGGAGGGGATATCGATGCGGGCACGAAGAGGACTAGGCGCCGGGCTTGCGAACTATATGAACCGGTTGACATTTTTCGTCAGCTGAAGTTGCCTGTTCTAGACTGGGGTGAGAAACCCAAGTGGAAGGGCACTTCTGAAGAAGGCAAGCGAAATTTGTTGGCTTCGATGTATCATATGCACGTCTAATTATTTTTTTCCTCAGCCAAGCTTTTGTTTCGTCTCGGTCTACTGCGCATTCCGCCTTTACGTACCATCATCCAGCTTTGTACCTCTGCGGATACAAGTATCAGGACCGTAGCGTTCAAGTACTTGTGTGACAATATTCCGGTGAAATACCCTGACTACAAGCCCGATGACTTCGCGGACTCCCATTTGTACCTGCGGAAAATGAAGATGGCTTTCATCTAGACACCATCCGAGAGGTACGCTCCTTGCGAACGTCGTATTACAGTGCTGACTCTTGTAAGGTCTTTGGGAACCCTCAGTGGAAACTTCTGGGGCTCTCTGTTGTGCAAACTGACAACCGGAAAGATGTTGCCAGTAAGCTTGGCGTACAAGAACATCCACCCATCTAGGCTCCTTTCATTATTGGAGAAGACACCTCCTCAGACCGAAGTCATGGCTCGACAATGGTTTGAAATACTGTCTGAACACATCACAAGTACCTTTCCAGACTGCTGGATGTTTACATCAGCTGATACTTGCGTAGGTTTTCACCCTGCTCAACTTAACACATTGTCGAAGATACCAATTGTACCGAGCAAAGGATCAGGCTCGCAGCCAGTACGATGGTTAGCTCCCAGTCAATGTTATTTGGGCAAGAAAACTGGGGGAGAGTTTCATTCAAAGCTGTTTATCTTCGTCGACTTTGGAGTCAACGCGAACCGATTTCTTAGTGCATGTGGCTCAAAGAATGAGCCATCTGTTGAAGAAGTTGCTGAGATCCTGCTGGCTGATCCTCGAAGGTTCTATGACATGGCGGGAGGCTTCGAAAAGTGCGACTGTTGTCCTATTATACATGATGTCATTCTAATCTTTTATAGCTTCCTTACAGAACTGCGCAATCTTGCTGTGAATCGGCGTCTGTTACCTACGGCGATTGTCAACAAAATGAGGACCTCTCCGATCTACTTGGTATTCGTCGTCAGAAACCTACCAAGACCACTGCGAACAGTACACAAGAGCCAGATGAAGATGGATGGGAGTTTCAGCACAACTTGCTTAAAGCACGCGATATTGTGATTGCTGACGATACCAATGCCTACCAACTGTTCGGAGATTCGATCTTTGCCGCACCTCAGGAAGACTTGTTAGAGGGTGAGTCGCTGCATGCAATGTGTAGCTGCGGTTGACTCACAATTATAGATTTTTATACTTGGCTGGGATGCAGGTCTTTGAGTGATGTTGTTCGGGAAGAGTACAAAGTTAGCCGCGAAATACCCAACAAAAGACCGCTGCAGAAACACGTGCACTTGTGTTGGAAAGACTCCCCTTATTTCTCCATGAGCATACACATGCTCGTACAAAGGTCTCTTTTTCGTGGCTCTCTAAACCAGACAATTTTAAGGTTAGGGTATTCGGGAAATTGACAATTGTTAAAACTCTCGACTCCGATAACCTTCGCTCACTGCGTACGCAGGATGCGTCAGCTGCTGCGAAGCGGATCGGGCAAGGAGCCATAGAGCTATGGCTTTCTTCCAGTGGACAGGTGGACATGTATGAGTGAGTCGCCTGGCCTGCTATTCCGTGGCACCTCCTAAGCTTGTCACGCAGGGTAGCAACATCACTGTGTCGGCTGTTGTTCGAGACAGTGAAGGTCAACGATGCATTGCTCTTTATGACCATTTTGTCAACCGACTTGAAGGCACTCAGGCGACGAGGTTACAATGGCATGTCTGTACCGTTAGTGAGGTCGTCTCTTTCTGACGGATCATGCAGTCGACAAGATTCTCAAGCAACAACATGACAAACAACTGGCGGAGGAAGCTAAGAATCGTTATCTTAGTTCTGATTCACGCTTCGTCGAAACACCTACTCCACATTCCGATACTGCATCTGTTCGTATACGACCCCCCGTACAACGTCCGGAGATTCCGGGGAAACGGGAAAATGGTCCAGGTTCTCCAGCTCTTCCAAACCCGCGGGAACCACAACCATCCCAACAAGTCTTGAAAGAGCCCGACGCATCTACCGACCGGGCCATACAGGGGGCGAAACCCCTTAGCAGTACATTACAGAACTTGACACGCAAATTGATAGGAACAGCTCCACAGAACCTTTTACAAGAGGTCACGAAGGTCGCGCAACCGCAGTAAGTCTGTACTGGACCATTTGATTCTCTTAAACTTGTTGTAGACGTTCCCAGGAAGTTACTCCTCAAACCAACATACGTG
>JANFAE010000382.1:0-105810 GCA_024613145.1 Pisolithus marmoratus
TCTACTGTAAGGAATGTATGTGCTTACCTTCAGTAGTGACTCAACTACTGAGGAAACAGTACCAAAATGTACTACTAAGGGCCCATTCAGTACCATGATTGAGTTCAATTTTGCCTGCCAAAAATTCAAGTGGAATTGCAAAATTCTGATTGAGTAAGTGTGCTCTAAGTGCTTATGTAATCAACCAAATCCTTGCACCAGAATATACAGTACACTTGCTCATCTTATTATAAGGGGACTACGTGTGTGAAACCACTGCCACGTGCTTTTTCTCTATTTTTCGAACTCCTACGACCTTGCTCACCAAACGTTAAAACTCCGTCTGAATCCTGCGTGTGCATGGTATTTTCCAGCCGCGCGTGCACAGCAATTGGTCAGCAAATCACACAATGGTATTTTCCTAAACAATACAACACAGTACAAATTGTGAGATACACAGGCTATTACACAAATCTGTCTTTTGAGTGTGTGATTGGAGTGGTGTGATGTGGTATGATACATGTACATTATCAGAAAATTGCACCACCAATTACTGAAATACTGAAAGATATGTACAGTGCACTGTCAACTGCAGCCAATAGGAATGTTCCCCAAGAGATTGCAAACCATCCCTGTTTCCTTCACTCTGGCCAGGTGTGGTCCCCACTTTCTTACACAATCATGTTACAGTGTATATTTTCCCACCATTCCACAGTAATTGAGTCACTACTAAGGGCACCACAGTGCAACTAAAAGGATCATGAGTGGTGATGATGACTATGAGATGAAGCAAGGATATAGGCCAAAGATATCCCATGAGGAACTCTAGAGTGTGATAGTTTACAATCTCTCTTGGCCAACACTCAGGTGATCCTCTGAGATGGAAAGTATATTGTGTATATAAGCATGGTAGCAAGACACTAAAGTACATCCAATGATGGTTATCCCTGTGGGGTCTTATATGTGTTTAACTAAATACTACTGCCAACCATAAATGGGGGGCAACACCTGATATGCTGTGGGTAGCTGCACAAAATAAAAGCAGACTGAAACACAAAGAACAGTACATGCAGGTTAACTGTAGACACAGCACGGGAAGAATGACACACAATGGCCTAACTATTGAATAATCTCATAACATCTCATACTCCCACTGTGGTATGCAGGGACTATACAGTATGAAGTAGACTTTTGACCCAGATGAAACACTCCAGTGTTAGTATGCTCTGACAAGGACCCTTAAAACAGGAGGACTGAGTGAGACTCAAGGAGGGTGACCAAGAATGAACCCCTAAGACAGGAGACTTTGGTAGGCTTGACTTCAGCAGCACAATGGGTTTACCTGCCTTCAGCTCACCTTGATTGGCACTCATGTAGATAGCAAGGGGAGAGTATGACATGAGTTGCAAAGTGGTACAAAAGTGATATACACTGATATAATGAAAGGCCCTTATATACTACTGGCTGAAGACAGGGTGAAGGATACTAAAACAAGCAAGTGTGCAGCACAGGGGTACAGGATAATGGAGGATGCAGCAGGGGTTAGTGATGATGATATCTAAGAAAATGATTATGAAAGTGGCCATGGCCACAATGACAGGCTCATGTGGGCACAAGCCCAAAACAAAAATGGGTAAGAGCAAGTGGGCATGACATTCAGCTGCAGCAGGATGATAGGACCCTTCCATGATAGAGTTCACCCACCCTGTGTGGTAGCACAAATAAAGGGGGGTATTATGCCCAGTAAATTAAAAACCCTGAGACAGGGAAAGGTGAGCCAAGCAGAACTAAACAAGCACACACCCTAAAACAGGGAGGGCCCATAGGTAGCCCAAGGCACATGATGAGGTTGCCTTTAGTTCTTGAATGTAACAGATGCCTCCTGACACAGGCAGGATGATGCTTCTTTACACACATGAAGACAGTGAGGAGGGAGAATATTGATGCCACCCCAAAACATTGACCCTACCAATGGCTATGCAATGGTACCAGGATGGTCCTATTGCAGATCTGACAAAGGGTATTACAGTGCTGCATCCTTGGAGGTACTCATGCAGGCAATGAAGTCTTCATCCCACACATTAGTCTTCAGCCTTCCAATGAAGATATCCCCATTCCATTCACCCACTGTCAATTCAGTGTGTGTGTCATATTTACAATGACCATCAACAAACCTCAAGGTCAATCTGTTTGCTATGTTGGTCTGGATCTCTGCACTCCTGTCTTCTCACATGGTCAACTCTATGTTGTTCTGTCATGCTGCACTTCTGGGGAGAGAATCAAAGTCCTCTTTCCTCCAGAGTATGAGGGGTCTAATAAGATGCAGTGTTCCATGAAGTACTCAATAATTTAGAGTTGAATTGGTAAGTTTTTGGTGGTATCTATATATAATGCTCACTATCAACATTACTCCCTCTAACAGATTCTTAAAATGTGTGCCATTATGTAGCTCATAATATCATCTCTGACATATACTGTGACATGTGACAACTGTAATCTATTTGTAATATATATGTGCATCACAAAAAGCACTGCCCTTTCTGTAAGTGATCTCATCTCAGCCGGTGGTCTCACCCCCAGCCGGCGGGTCATCATGCCCCATGGCGAAGCCACGGGTGTTAGCTGGTAATGTATAGTGGTTGTGCATCCAAATTTCTATACAGTATGAGATTTATACAGTACAGAAATTGTGACAGTTGTGACCTATGTGACATGTTACTTCCAGATTAGGTACTGGTCCAGTGCAGATTGTGTCACTTGCCATGGCATTGATGAAGCAACCTTGCTAACTCAGCCAGTGTTGAATTTGCATCACTAAGCACCATGTAGGCTACTCCTAGCTTTTTGCACATTTGAGTGAAGTCAGTGATACTCAGAATTTCAGGCCATTCCTCTGCATCTTTGTTATCAGAATCACTGATTTCCATAATCTCTCCTTGTTCAACAGCAAGCTCCCACTGCACCACAGACACAATCTCAGCATCTCCTCCATCAAATGTATACTGAGAACCTCCTATTTCCTGCTCCTCCTTGGGATCAAAATTTTTGTCAATTGTTGATGGCAGTCCAATGATATCTGGTTGTGTAATTTCAATGTTTGCATAGACTCTGCAAGTGCTACTTTGAGTGCAACAAGTTGTGATGAAATTTTGTCATGACAGGTGCCTGTCATCACCACTTAGTAAGGTGTTTCATCCATGCCAAAAGTCTATCTCATAGTGTATAAAGCAGCTCCATCATTATACATTATACAATATGAAAAAACACTGTATATTCCCTGCATACCACAGTGGGAATGCCAAAACCTTATACATTATGAGCAAGTGTACAAGGAGGGTGCATCCATTGCCCCGATCCTGGAGCTGGCGAAGAGTCTAGTCATCGGATTGTCCCACAAGGCTGTCACAACCACATCCCAGAATGAGAAAGTGACAGGCGATGGTGAAAGATATAACATCATTCACGATTTCGCAAATGAAACCGAGAGTATTCTGGGGCCAGGAGCTATTCCCTCTGTTCACCCGTCCTCATCAACATTTTTGGCGTGCATCAAGCATCTCGGGCTTTCCTCGCCCTCATATGTACACGAGATACCACTAGCCTTAGCATGGATTCCCCACCTATCTATCGCTCCGACATGTCAGTTGCTCTCCATAGCATTGGTGTTCTGGGCTGAGGTAGGACTCTGCGGTCCGATATTTGAAGACTGGGCTGAGAACAGCGAATATGGACGATTGGGGAACTGGATTGCAGAGTGGGTTGTTTAAGGACATGACGAAGATGTATGGCAGACGGAGGGGAACATATACAAGGCAATATGGACTGTTGCGAGGATGAGGGATGGGAACTTTGGCAGGAATGCTCGATAGCAGCACTCGTCCTACACAACTTACAGTATTTAGTCCTAGTTGTGAGCTTGTGACCCTTGTTGTATCCATAACAGTTGGTCGAACCCACGTTTGATCTGGAAATGTATCTCGATGCCAAGCAGGCCACCTTGACTGTAGAGCGCATCCTTCAGCCTAGATTCTGAACTTGGACCAGACTCGATTGGATTCATATTGCCACGTCTCGAGGCCAAGATCATCACCACAACATTGCTCATAACCGCCAAACTGGGGGCCGTTGCACGTTCTTGGACTCATCTGGCGATGGATGCCATCTCTCTGGGATGCGACGTCGCTCCCAAGTGCAGTCCTCACTGCAAGCCTGTCACTATCGTTGCTCGTCTCCTTCCTGGTACCTGCGTGGCGCATTCCTGAATTCACGCCTCGACAAATCATATATTCCAAGAACGTGTTCCCACTTTTGCTCGCACCATGGGCTGCTCACACCAACGATGTCACTCGGTCGGTATCGCGCCTCGTCCAGATTGCATTAACCCTGTGTCTGCCACAAACCGCAATACTACCATGTTATGTCTACCGGATCGTCATCGGTCTTGCAAGGATGCTTACTGGGTTCCTACTCACTTGTAGCATAGGATGGGCATATCCCCGATTGTTTAACCACTGGGCTCTCTACGAGACATCAAGCGGGATCGGGCCTACACTTGCGACCTACCTTCTCACCTCTGGGGCACGTCCAGCCCTGGACTTATTTCAGGGGTTGTTCAAGGGCCGTCACTGGGAGAGCAGCTCACACACAGAAGTTGTCCCAGTGATATGTATGTGCACGATCCTATGCTGGCTGGACTGGGCCCCATGGACATACACAATGGCAACTTTGCTGTCTATTTTGTTGATGAGCTGGAGAGTACTGTTTTCTTTCCCGGTGCACCAGAGCATGCACGTTCCCTTTGGTGGATTCGACCCACAACATTCGAGCAACATCTCTCCGCTCGTGCGACATTCTCGCATGGGCTTTCAAGCCAGTCTGCTAGTTCTGCTGCTGATACCCCTTCCACATATTTTCAGCTTCCTCTTCTGTTTGGGATACAATCCTATCCCTCATATTGCACCTTCATCTGCCAACTTCACCAACCGTCATCCTCTAATTGAAATCCTTGTTCTGTCCTTTCCCCGTCCAAATGATGCAGGTTCTACCCCAGTACTCTCTCGGACAATATCGTCCCATCTGCCCTACATCACCAAAAATGGTAGTACATCACTGTCCGTGTTCACGCATGCACAACAAGCATATCATCCTTCGTTCGAGGCTGCGAAGAAAGAGTTTTGAGATGCCCCCGTCGTATTTTACACGGATTGGGATTCACATCTGGATGAGAGAGAGGGGCAATATTTACATGTTGCAGAGGCATTCAGGTGGGTATCTGAACGTCATCTGGGGAATGACACTGCTCCGAGTAGCACAGTGGCAGAGTGGGTGATGCTGGTCGAAGACAATTTTCCCTTATGCGGGGAATGGGGGTGGAGAGGTATAGTTGGCGTAATGAGGATCCTCGAGGATAACCGAACGCTGTCAGCGCCCATGGGCAGACTGACCATCGATGTACTCTCCAACTTCATCCCTGGCTTGTTGTGGCTCCTCTGCAATTCCATCCTGGTGGTTCTGCTGGTGAAGTGCAATGGATGCTCAATCATGGCCCTTATACACATATTTGTGTATGTATTTGACAGCTTTCACTGAGGCACAAATCTCCACATTGATGTGGCAATTGTACTTTGCTGACAGATAAGGGCTGTGAGGAACAACATCCCTGTTTGTGTAGGTATGCCAATTGTAAGCAACAAATTCAGTGCCTGCAGGTCTTGCATATTCAGGGTACCCATCTTCACCAAATTGTGTCTCTTCACAATGGTCCTTGGGGTAGTACTTTGAGCACTTGCCATCCTTCATGCAGACTGCATTCATATTCCAAGGGCCACATGGACCATGGAACATGGTCTTGATTACAGTTTCCCAAAGCAGGGGCTGGTGCACAGGATCTGGAATTTTTGCAGAGACAATTGAATCCACATGTGCAGGCTCACAGATCTTGTACTGATCCTTGAGGAAGATCAGGAGGTGCATATGAGGAAGGCCATGTTTTTGGTATTCCACTGTGTACACAGTCCCAGCAACTTCCCCAAACACTTCATTTTTGCGAACATCTTCCAGAAGTGCCTTCATCTTCAGGTGGAAGACATGTGCCACAATATCAGGATGTTCTTCAGAAGATTGTCATCTTGGAATTTGGCCAGCATCATCATCCACATCATCATGCTGGAACTCCATGGATGATTCAGCAATCTCTGGCCATTTTGGGTTGGCAGTCATAGTCAAGAAGATGTCTGGCTTGTGGCAATGATGGCATATGGCCATAGAGTCCTGAAAGAGCTGGAACATGTGATGTGGACTGCCAGGATGTGAGGATGGAAGGATTATTCTTGTCCCTTGTTGAGCCATGTCAGGTTGATCACCATCAGCTGCATGCAAAGCATCCTCCAGACCACAATAGAGGTCAGCTCTGAGATTCTTTTGATTATGGCGAATCCAGAATAGTTCACTATCCTCTATGGAGGCCCATGCATCCACCACAAATTGCTGAAAGAGCTTTCCACCCTGAAACAGCAAGTGATCATGATCGACCATTCGAGGCAACAGATGATAAGCATAGTAGCACCACTGAGTGACCTTGTTGCTTCAACCACATCTGCCATTTGCTATTTGTGATGGTATGTTGTGATGCCAACCCTGCTCTCCACATGGGAAAAGGAGAACATAGTGCAGTGGAGAATAGGTTGGGTTGAGGTGACTGACTCTTCTAAGGCCACCACCTCTCAATCAAAGGATGATGTCATGGTGTTCATCCACATGTTGTTCTCCATCCCCAGGCATGATTGCTGCCACTTCATCTACATTGGGCAAATTATAGCACCTGCCATCATCAGTGGGCTGCAAGACAATCCTGGCTTGGACACTTGTTTGTTGTTCAGGTGGTTTGGCCCACAGAAGTTCATATGCATGTTTGAATAGGGAAACATAGGGATTGTGATGATACAGGACATCAACAATTGTCTGCATGATGCCATGATCCAGAGCTGGGTGATTCCATTCACGTTGCTCCTGAGCAGCCTGAGGGTCATGGATATAGAGTTGTGCACAATGGTGTGGATGACCTTCTTGTGGTTCCAAAGCACCCATTTTGTGATGGAGTTGGCCATGGATCTTGAAACAATATGGGCCAGAAGAGCGAGTTACAGTTTCATCTACATCCACTGCCAAAGAGGTGAAAGCAAATGCTGCATTGAAACTGCAAATATCTTTCCGAAAGTTGTTTGAAAGCATGTTGGTACCACAGAAGAGTTGTTTCAGTTCAGCAGGTGGTTCAGTCCAGGGGGGTAGGTTGATTTGTCCCTGCAAGCTGCACATCCCAAATCTCTTATTATGTCTTGTTGAGGACTGGAGCTTTTCACCATCAAAGTGCAAAGCCTGACACTGTTGACATACAACATCCATAAGACCAAAATAATGATGCTGTGCAGGTTCAACATATGGGCAGTGGGCTAAAGGAATGGGCAATGGTGGTGGTGGTGGTGGTGGTGGTGGTGGTGGTGGGAGAGGTGCAGCAGGAGCAGGGGCAGGGGCAGGAGCAGGAGCAGGAGCAATAGGCAGCAATCTTGCCCCCATGAGCTCAGCCTGCACTTGCTGTGCAATATCCTGTCTGTCCTGTTGATGTTGTTGCAGTCTCTGCCAGTGCCTTGCCCTCCCAGCATTTTGGGTTTGTTGCACCACCTGGGCTGCATAATGATTGACTTGGTGACCATAGTGGTTATTATGCAGGATATGCTCAACTGCATTCCTTGGTAGGCCAGGGTACTGATTCAATGGAAGTGGGGGAGGCACATATGGGTATTGCCATGCAAAGGTTGCACAGCAAATGGTACAGCCTGCTGGTGTGGGGCAGGTGGTGCAGCAAATCCCTGCATGGCAAGAGGGAGGGGCACAAAGATTGGCTGAGGCACAGGCAGAGGAGCTACTGTAGGCTGAGGGTGATGACAGTTATGCCTACTTGGTGATGTCATCTGAAGTCAGTTTAATCTGTCTTGTTCACATTCTGCTGCATGCACCCTTTCTGGAGTAACTTGGGGATTATTCCTGACCAAGGCCTGTATTAGCCAGATTTGACAGTGCATCATGCCAATGTACTCACTGTCCCTGCATGTTTTCCCTTTCTTTTGTATTTTTTGGTTACACTTCTCTGATGGCAAACTCCTGACAATGCACATGACATCCCAATCAGACCAACACATCACTGCTTTTCCATCATATATTACTCACTCAAAAATGCTGATAATAGGACTGCAGGGGAAGGATTACACTCAAATTACTTTGTGTAGCAGCCTATATCTCAAAATCTCAAAATATATCCCAAATGTGTGTTGTGTACTCTGTGTCGCCACTATGCCTTCCCCCATGGTAGGAAATGGCCATTGTTTGTTCATGCTTTACCCCTCACATGAAAGGTGTGGGTTTTTGTGCCCACTCTGTTGTTTTTCTGCATGGAGGCTGTGCATGCACATGATGAGTTTGAATTTGCTGAGGTAATTTGTAAGTCTGCTCACCCAGAGTCTGTCAGAATACAAAATTTCCATGTGGTTTACTATCCCATGCATTCTCCCCTTATTATTAGGATTATGCAACTGGCCATTGTTGGCGCATGTTTGCTAGATTACATAATCACCTTTCATCGCACATAGTACTAGATAATTTTCCTAGTCCCTCAGTAGCTTGCCAGACTACTGAGGGTGAGTACCATTTACTTAGGTTCATTCCTACTTACTGATACACTGTAGTTACCCTACAGGTAGATACTAATATGATAGTAGCTTGCCAGACTACTGAGGTTACCCTACAGCTCTCCTACAGGTTCCCTCTGCTAAGTAACAACCTCCTTTACCCCTGTGTCTAGAAGCATTTTGGTCAGCGATGGGGATTGTAACACTGCAAAGTTTTTGCCATATGCAGATGAGCCATCCTTTCCTGCCAAAGCACACCTGGAGAAATTTGCTCACCTTGAATGGGAGGAGACATTTGATCCTGACTGTAAGATTCTCCTTACTTCTTTTGCCTGATTAATGCATACAACTTTGATCAACAGTGGAGATGATCCAACTAGAAACTGCATAGAGGCTTCATGTAGCTCACAAACTCTCTTTCAGTGACATTAATAGGATGAATATTCTCAAAGCTATCTGTACCACTCATAATTCAGGACTCCTGTGGGACAGTCCCCAAAGGTAGTTTGGTTGCACTCGAAGACATTAAGTTATCTTATGTAAAATATTACTTGTCAAGAGATTTTCTGCATTGGTCAGGTGCAACTCAAACCAATGCAAAAGATGGTCTATCAATAAGCCAAGCTCCTTGGCAAGATGATTTGCATGGAAGGGTCACATCAATGCTCAGGATTTTTTGTCCCATAATTAATTGTCTTTCACCTATGTGCTACACACATGGTGAGTGATGCCTCTGATTACTAACTAGTCTAGGCTGACAAACTTACATTCAGCCTATCCCTTTTCTCCATATCTTCCCTTGAAAAAGCCTCAGATTACAGGAGAAAGCATGAGACTCTCTGAGGGAAATCCATGTGGACCAGATTGTTTCAGACTTGTGCCTGACATTGAGAAATATGCAGTAAGGCTTTAACATGCTTAATCTGCTTTATGTCAACAAATCTTTTCAGGAATCACTTCCACCACCCTCTAGTGAAGTTGATCAAACATCTTTAACTGATGATCTTTCTGTGATACTGGGGATTGCCCCAGATCTATTTCCCTGCCAACTATCAGTCCTTTGTTTCAAGTCATGCAAGGAGGTGTGTCATATTATATGTATATGCTACTCTCACCCACAATACCATTCATGCTACCTAGATTTTTGTCAAACATCTGCAACTTTTCCCTGATAACACCATACTTCCATTAGATAGAGAATCTTCTGCTGCCCTTTCTACAGATGGTGAAAGTGGTACTGAGAGGGGAACAGTGGTGGAAAGGAAGAAGAAAAAGAGCAGGCCTGTGATGCAGTAGTGTATGTATTCATCCAATGGAGCATCACAATATCTAACAATTCTATTAGTCCATGACCAGTTACATGGAGATTTCACTGTGTTAGTTTTCTTTTTTTTCTCCCCTATGTGCTATTTGCTGAGTGAGAAACCCAGGCTAGATCCATGTGCCCATCCTGGCACATGCACAGCTGCTATGTGCCAATGCTACTCCAACAAAATACATTGTCAGCCAGCTTGCAGGTGTGGGTTGTCATGTAAGTAATTCAAGGACCAGATGAGGTCATGTGGAGATAGTAGTATTCATGACCACTCTTCTGTCAGGTGTGAGGCAATGGCCACCATGTACATGCCAGAAGTGTGAAGATTCTAGCTGCCCTTGTGCAATGGGGAAAAGGGAGTGTATTCCAGGTCTTTGTGTCAGATGTGATGCTGGGTAAGCTTAGATGTTCTTTGTCCCAGACACATTCATATAGTGCAAAACTTTACAGAGGTGAAGATGCTCATTCATTTTCAACTCTGTGCCCAACTTGTTCTTACATTCACAGGTAGCAGGAGGAATCCATGTTCAAACACTAGAATGCATAGGCAAGACAGTAAAGTAAGTAAAACATCACAACTGCATACATCATCACACAAACAATATACTGCACAGCTTCTTGAGATCAAAGCTGGATCACATGGCCTTGGTGCATTTGCAACAGAAGATATGGTTGCTGATGCCTTCCTTGGCAGTAAGTCACAGCACAATGCATGAATCACCTCAGATCTGATGATAATCCTCCAATGTAGCCTATGTTGGTCATACCTTGACTAACAATGCTGCTGAACATACAAGGTAATTTGAGCTATGTGTCCAAAATTCTGGATAACCTTATCTTGTTGTAGTGAAATTATGGCACACAATGGTTGCAATTACCTTTTTGAGTTCTCTGTTGATGCAGAAATCTTTGATGCAGCCCAGGTTTGGAACCTGACAAGATTCTTGAACCACAAAGGCAACAGGGTGGACAATGTTGATGCAACCTGTGAGTGTGATCTTAGGAGGTGACAACTGATATTGATATACTAAATGTAGCTGTGCTTGTCAATGGGGAACATCAGATTGGATTTTTTACCAGTGGGTGTTCTTCATTCCCTATGATGTAGGTCACTATGAGAAGAATTAAACGGAAAGGAGAGTGGATGCTGGTGAAGAGTTATTCTTGGATCATGGTCAGAACTACTGGTTATGATATATCATGGTGGTCAAAAATGTGTGGGGGGATGAAGGTACTATATCAGATGGTGTATGGGTTTTCCAAGTACATAACTTCAATATAAGATGTTGGTAGGCCAGTGTGGTTGACATTGTGTGATGCATTGTACCAGAAAAGAAAGCACTGGATGTGCTGGGACACCTATGTTTTATGTTGAGTTAAAGTGATCAAAGTCCTTCAATCATCTTCCTTTGACTCAGAAATGCTGACACTGGGCAGATTCCATTTGAAGCCTGCCATACTTGCACCACTTCAGTCAACTCCTTTCAGGGATCTATTAGGTTTGCATTGGAAGAGCCAGACTGTGCCTCCCTTGTCTCAGTTGTTCTGCTCTGCCTCTAGCTTACACTGCCATGTCACTCTGGTGCTACTTCCCATGCCACCTGGCACGCGGTCACGTGACCCTGCCTGCTCCTCTCGGCCCCTCGGCCCCTCTCCGCTCCATCTGCCCCCTAACCTCGAGGCAAACCTCCGGGTTTGCTATCCCTCGTCGCTCTCCCACTCCTCTGTCCACTCGCCTTCCTGCTCTTCCGTCTCCTCCACCTCTCCGTTCTCTCTCTCCTGGTCCACCCTCTCTTTCTCCATCTCTTGTACCTCCTCCAGTGCTGACCCTTCCCTTGGGATGAAGAGCCTTAACCTTCTGGCGTGCACCAGCCCTCCTATCAGGAAACCTTCCAGTGTCGTCACCTTGTACAAATTGCCAACTCGCTCTACGACCCATCTTGGTGCTGACCAGCATGGTAGCAGTTTCCGCACGCTTGCCATGGTGAAATCCAGTGCGTTGTCGTACACCTGCACCAGATCGCCTGCCCTGAAAACCACCTCCCCTTCCTTTGAACCTACTACTCGCTTGTCAAACGCCTCCTTTCGCCGTACTGCATGTTTGACTGCCTGGCTGGCGCCGTCGAGCCTTTGCTGCTCTACGTACGCTAGCTGCATGTCCACGTCCTTTCCTCCCAACTCCTTCACCACTTCGTCCACCAGTGTCCGAGTCGTGTTGACGACGAAACCTAGTAATAGTTCTTTTGGCGAGAGCTGGAACGCTGGTATTATATGTTCGTTTAACTGTCGTATTGCTTCTTCGAAATGAATTGGCCATGATGCTGTGACATTTGCTGCCGGTGGTGCTTCCCCCTCGTCTTCTCCGAGTTCCAGGCTGCACATCCTTTTTAGTCGCCCTAAAAGTTTCCCGTTAGCATTCTCCACTAAGCCATTGACCCACGGTGTGTAAGCTGCTACTATGCGTTGTTCCACTCCATTCGCTTCGCACCACATCTTGACCTCTCCATTATTGAAGTGCGTGCCCCCGTCCGTCATGAAAGTCTCGGGTGCTCGGAACGTTCCCTTGATCGCATTTAGGCCGTCCACCATTGTTTTCGCCGTGCTGTGTGTCTTCAACTTGAACCCCCACACATACTGTGAGTACGTGTCCAGTACCAGGAGTACTGTATGGTATCCGCCCTTTCCCTTTGGCAGGCTGAGGTAGTCTGCCACCACCAGCTCGAACGGGTGCCGTCTTGTTATTGGGTACAATAGTGAGTGCAGGCTGGTACTGCCAAAGTTCTTGCACTGCAGACACTGTCTTATGGCTTTCATGATTGACAGGTCGAGTCTCGGGCTGTAAATTCTGTCCATCAGCTGTAGTTTTACTAGATCCCTACCCCAATGTCCATTACTCTGGTGTTCCTTCGATGCCAGTTCCACTGCCTCTTCTTGCATTACGCATTCGAGCTCCGGTCTCGCTCGAAGAGACTTGGTGGATGCTAGCTGCCATAACTTTCCGTCCTTGATGCGGTAGCCTTCTGCCCTGTGTCTTGCTCGTCTTTGCTCCCTGCTCGTGTCGTTTTTGTCTAGCTTGGTGATAGCCTCAACGACCTCTAAGAACAACGGTTCGTCAGTAAACCTTTGCTGCAATTGGCTTATGGTGGGTTCCTGGCTTATCGTGAACAAGTCATTTACGATGCCCCTTGTCGCTTCCCAATCTTCACTGACTGCCCAAGTGCTGCCGTCTCCTGGCTCTTTTGGTTGTCCCGTATACATGCGGCTCAGTGCATCTGCCGCTGCATTGGTTTTCCCTGGTCTGTGGCGTACTGCTACGATCTGATATGCTGATATGCCGTCCCTCCACTGTGCGTGCACTGTGGACAATCGCTCGCTACACAGCGTGTCCCTTAGGGCTATGCAGTCCGTCTCGATCTCCACCGGGAACCCCCATATCGTGTCGCTGAAGTGGTTGAACCCAAACTTGAGCGCTGCGAATTCTAAGATGTACGGTTTGTATCTCTCTTCTGCCGGTGACGTCCTTTTTGACGCAAACCCCACCGGGTGTACCGTTATCTTTTCTTCTCCACCTGGTTGCACTGTGGTGAACCGTTGTGACAGCACTGCTCCGAACCCCTCCTTGCAGCTGTCTGTTGTGAGGATGAACGGCATGCCATCGAATTTGGGCGCTCATAGTACCGGTTCTGTTACTAGCATCTGTTTCAGCTGTAAGAACGCTTTCGTGTGCTTTCGTGACCAATACTTGTCTAACAACCTATCCCTCAGGTACTGGCGGTATCGTTTCTTCCCTGCCTTTACCGTTGGGTCCGGGAGATCTAGGTTCCTTTGCAAGTCCGTCAGTGGCGCTGCTATTCTTGCATAATCTCTGATCAACATTCAGAAGTAACCCGTTAGGCCTAAAAACCGCATCAATTCTAGCAGTGTGGTTGGTACCTTCCACTTAGCTATGACTTCGAGCTTGGCTATGTCCGGTTTGATGCCACTTTTCCCGACCCTTACTCCTCCGAAGACAACTTCTTTGAAGAACAGCTTTGTCTTCGCTGGCGATAGGGACAGATCCCTTTCCCTGCACCTCATCAGGAATTTGCGCACTCTCTGTAGCAACTCCGTGAACACATCTCCCGCCATACCGTTGTCGTCTATGAATGTTTCGAGCCCCAACTCTATTGCGATATCCCTGAGCGCTGCGTTCGTCATATCTGAGAAGCATGCTGGCGCTCCCAGGAGACCCATTGGCATTCGTTGGTAACATTGGAACCCTCGTCCCTCCGTGTATATGCACAGGTATGGCTGGTCTTGTTCCTCGACTTTTATTGCATAGAAGCCTGACGCCAAGTCTATTACGCAGACATATTCGTGCCCTGCTAGTCGCTGTTGTTTTGCTTTGATATCTCCCTGCAGCATCGGCGCTACCGTCATTATCTTGTTGAGCTCTCCGAAGTTCTGGCAGACTCGCCATTTGGGTTTGCCCTCCTGAGGTCGGTCCACCACGGTTTGCGTTGGCTTTTGTGGGGGGTCTAAGCTTTGCTCCCCTCCATTTAGCATGCACTGCTCCTCGACAATCCACCTGATCTCGTCCATCGTTAAGCCTGGGGTGCCATGTGCCTTCTGTGCTAACACCATTGGGTGTACCGCTTTGACTTCATCTGCCTGTATGTCGCGCAATATTCCTGCCTCGTTGAACTCATTGAGTACTGGCAGGTACCATTCCCTTTGCGCTTGCGTCAACGGCTTCTGATGTACCTTTAACGGAAACTTGGCACCCTCCGGTATATTCAGCCTGAACTTAATGAAGTCTACCGGCTTCACCTCCCGTACTGATAGCGCGAATGTGTCTGCAAACTCCGCTACCAGGTCTTGCACCTGCTTGAGTTCGTTCAGCGCTAGATCTCCGTATTCAACCATGGCCACCACCCTTTTTACCCTGGGGGGATAGAACAGGCCTTTCTCCGTGAGTCTGGTGAATATTCCTTTGCCGTTCTCTTCTGCGCTTATCTTCATTTCTGCTAGTCGTCCCTCGTCCTCTTCGCTTGCTTCTTCCTCTACTGCCACTGCTCTTACCCCTGCGTGGTCCTCATCTCCCCTCTCTGTTTCCTCCTCTCTCTTTTGCGCTTGTTCACCTTCGCTCCCTTGGTCCACCTCTTTCCCTCCTCTTGGGCCCGGTACTTGCGTTGGCAGGACTGATGCCGGTATTGTTCTCTTTGCGTAGTTCATGATTTCGTGCCGTCCATCTTGACTCGGTAGCCAGATTGAGTCTGTTCTGTAGTCGTGTACTGCTTTCGCCTTGTCCAACAGTGGTTTTCCTGCTAGCATTTTCCACAACCTGCCGCTCGGGAAGACTTCGAAAGACGTTTCGAGTGACACCAGTCCCCATCGCACCATGCCTGACCACGTTCCCTTCGATGGTATCAGTGACCCGTCTGCCATTCTTAGTGTCTGCGTGGATGGCGTTAAGTCGTTCAGTCTCCGTGCTACCCTTTGGTACGCTTCCCAGTCAATCGCGTTTATCATTGCTCCGCTGTCAACCAATGCTAGGAACCTTATGCATTCCCCTTGTGGACCCTCTAGGCTCGGCACTGCTAGGAAGGGGCTGCTTTTGTGTGCGCTGATCGGTTTACCCTTCGCATCCAACCGGTAGACATCAGTGACTGTATTCCCGTGACTCTCTAAGTTACTGTTATCCCCGTTCCCCACTCGCTCCTCTGCTTTCCTTTCCGCTGGGACACTTTCAGGCGGATCGGTTCTCGGGACTACAGCTGATCCGCTGTTATCTGCAGTCCCAGATCGTTTTCCTCCTCTGTCCATCCCCATGCATTCTCGTACTTGCTCTGGTGCTCCTCTGCCTGCCATGCATCCCATGGAGTTACTGCATGTACCATTGTTGCAGCTTGGCGTGGCTGCATGGTTGCTTGTGCTGTTGGCCACGTGTAATTTACCAGCGCCGTTGCCATCCTGAGTTGCGTCGTTCTTCTCAACATGGCGGCTACCAACTGCCTCCAGCGCGTCTCGTGAGGTTTGAGCATTTCCTTTGCTGTGCATGTGTTCCCCACGTGCGGTGGGTCCGTGACTAACCCACAGCTAAAGCACTCTCCTGCCCCTGCTGCCGCCGTTCCTGGTTTTAGTGGGTACGGTCTCTCGAGCGATGGCGGGATGTCATAGCCATACGTTTTGTGCCACGCTTCGACGTCTGCTTCGTATTGGCGCCTGCCTGCATCCGTGTCCGGCCTTCGAGGTAGTGAACTCGCTTTCTCCAGTATCTGTGCCCTCGTGAGTGGTGGCCGCTGCGCCATTGCACCTCTTGTGTATGTCGCTGTTGTGCTGGCGAGGCTCGGTCCCTGCATGGCGAACGTTTGGGTTGGGGGGGTGGTGAACTGTCCCTGCTGTTGTGGCATGAGCATTGTGCGCACGGGTCCTCGTGTGCCGATGTTCATTGCTCGAATACTCATGTTCGCCACACAGTGGCGGCTTCAATGTTTTCACACGCTCTAAAGAGTATTCGAAAGCGAAAATGACATGTTTTATTATGGTTCAAATTACCACGCTCTCACAAGATTTTATTCTGAGAACATTTAGAAATTTTATTACCAGTCTATATTGGGAGAAACATTAGATATCTATCCAAAGACAATTGAAAATTATATATTGTGTGAATGTCATAAGGTTATTGACAATAATATCTGCCCAATACTCTTTAGAGTGTGAGAAAATATTGAAGCAGCCAATGACGAGCGAGGGTTCAATATTTTCTCACGCCTAAAAGCATATTGGGCAGATATTATTGTCAATAACCTTATGACATTCATGCAATATATAATTTTCAATTGTGTTTGGATGGATATCTAATGTTTCTCCCAATATAGACTGGTAATAAAAATTATGAATCTTCTCGGAATAAAACCTTCTGAGAGCCCGGTAATCTGAATCATAATAAAACATTGCATTTTCACTTTCGAATACTCTTTAGAGTGTGTGAAAATATTGAAACCGCCACTGTGCCATCTGCTGCTGCAGCAACGCATTCAAGGTCTGGTCCCTTGCTCGTTCCTTGCTCTGCCGCTCTTTGTTCCTCCTCAGCTTGTCTACCTTGACACTCCGCACCGCCGCTACGAATTCCTCCCAACTCGAGTAGTCCTCGTCTAATTCATCTCTGAGGATTTGTGGGGCTCCTTCCACCGCGCATACCACTAGCGTTTCTCCTGTATCTCCCATGCTGAGCGGCAGCCTCTTCACCCGCTCTGCCCAAAGTACGTGTCCATAGTCTCCTGCTCGTCCTTCTTCTACCCACTCTCCTACCTCCTCTTCCCGCAGCACCTGGTCTTTGATCCATTCCCTCTGTTGTACCCTCGTCAGCTTGGGGCGTCGTGTTGGCGGCCACCTTTTCATGAATGCGGCCTTTAGTGCTGCCATGTCCTTTTTGTCCTCTGACGGTAGGTCTTCGAACCAGTCGTCTGCATAACTTCCTGGCACTAACTGGAGCCCAAACCTGTCTATTTTCCTGGTTTCTGACCACGAATCTGGTACTGAGAGTTGGAACTGCACAAACCACTCTGTTGGCTCCTCTTTGTTGCCATAGTCCCCATGGAACAGGGGTATGATTTTTGCTGCGTCCGTCATGGTTCTTTGGATCGTGTTAGCTGATGGTGAGCTCTGAGTTGGTGCCGGTGTTCGTCCTATTGTCGACCTGCGATGCCTGCCTTTCTGACTCGCTTTGGGGGTGGGTGATGGGGGCGTTGCTGGTCACGTATTATATGGTCTATACGTGTACGTTGCGGTTGGCATTACGAAGATAGCTGGTCTTAGTCTGAACTGGGGGGTGCCTCCTCTATCCTCCTGCTGACTGTCTGGTTCCATTATGCCTGAATCCTCCTGTTCCCTTCGAGAGATTCCCTGTGCCGCTGTGCCCTTGTCCAATACTGATGATTCCGAAATGCTACTTTCTGACGTTGGTTCGCTCTCTTCACTTTGGTTCCATTGCCCGATGCCTCTGAGTGCTGCTATTGCGTGCAGTGGAATTGGGTCTGTAGTCACCCGTCTCCTTAGGGTTTGGGTTCCCTTCTCGTCACCAGATGGAAGAGCCAGACTGTGCCTCCCTTGTCTCAGTTGTTCTGCTCCACCTCTAGCTTACACTGCCATGTCACTCTGGTGCTACTTCCCACGCCACCTGGCACGTGGTCACGTGACCATGCCTGCTCCTCTCGGCCCCTCGGCCCCTCTCCGCTCCAGCATATACAGTATATTCTTACAAATGTATTGACCCACATCAGCAAATTCATGCATTAACTTTTTAACCTTTTTCATACTTTTTTTCACTAAAAAGTAAAAAAAGGGCACTGCTTAAGATTCTAAGCATGCTAATGCTTTAAAATGAAGATCCTTTGCTTAAAAAAGTACTATCTAGCACTTTTTTCACTTTTTCATGCACTTTCTGTTGGAACAGGTAGTCAAGTACTTGTTCTGGTGTTGTGAACCAGTGACCTTGTAGCTCAGTGGTAGAGCTCCTGGTGCAGTTCCAGGTGGTCCTGGGTTCAATTCCCTGCAAGGTCACTATTTACTTTGGTGTTTACACATGTTGGTGTGTGTTGCCCCACTGTGTTTCAACACTTTCTACAGTGTGAAATGATTAACAAAGCTTGCTAAAGTATCTAACAACATGTAATATGTGTTATGCCAAGACCAAAGTCAATGATGCAAGTTGAGCCCAAGTAAGTCATTCTACTGCAATGGCAGCAACCTTCTGTCTGAAGGATTTGATCAAATTTCTGAAGTAAGGCTTGTTAGGCCTAAGTTGCAGTTCTGAGAGGTTTAAGCTGTACACTGGAGGCATTATCCAATGCTTGAGCCACAAACACTAAAAGAACATGAAAGAAAGAAATACTATGTTTAAGAAGATTAAATATTTTTACCATGTTCTCTTTGTGTTTTGAAACATAGTATCTGCTTTTTCAATGCTTTGTTTGCTAAACACTGGTTTTTGCTCCCAGTGTGTAGATTGGGCAGCTCTAGTCTAAGGGTCTCAGGACTAGAGGGATCTACAGTGAGTGAAGAAACCCATGCAATGTTTGGCTATTTTGTTCTTAGGCTGGTGTAGCACCTGTGATACAAAGTTTCCCATTTCACTTCTATTCAGACATCTGTTTCTTTCTGTTTCTTTTCCTTTTCTTTACTTGTACTTGAGGTGTGTCTCATGACACTTACTCATTATGCTTCCTTTCTTGGACAGACTTTCTCTTACTTTATGCTGTCTCCTTATATGGCTTCCCCTTCCTCAATCAGACTTCCTCAGCACAGCTGTCATTCTTATCTTCTCCCACATCAAGTCATTTTCCAGATTGGGAACTTCTTGAAATCTGTCACTAAACCACCTTATGTTTATGACCAGATGTCTGTAAGTCTCCCTCTCCTTACTATACCTTTCCCTGCAGCAGCACCCTGAGTCATTCTGACTCACCATGAGGCTATGCCCCTCTTATCTCTTCATCAGGAAAAACTGACAGTGCAATATTTGTTATAAACTGGAATAGTGCATCACTATTTGATATATAGTGAACTATAGCACTATAATAGCTATAGATCATGATGTGGAAAGTTGTAGGGCTGGGTCACAGGATCATGGGAATATGCTTACCTCATTGATATGCCCAAAAATGGGTGAGAAAATTGCAAAATACAAAAATAAATTGATGTCTCAAAAAATCAATTTCAAACATGTCATAATGAAAGTTGTAGTACATGACAAGAGGACCATGGGGGTATGCTTATTTCATCTATCTGTGCAAAAATGGTAGAGATATAGGCAAAATACAATTAGTGTTGTGTAGTGTGCACTTTTTTGATTTGTTTGGTTGTGTTTGATTAGAAAAGTGTAGTGTAGTGTCCTGACAGCACAATATTTGTCATATACTGAAATAGTGTGCAATTATTGCATAATGTTTTCCCATGTGCAATGAATAGTTACAGATCATAAGGTTTCTTTTATTTCATTGTTTTTACTAGGAAAGTGTAGTGTAATGTTTGCATTTTTGACTACCAATTAAGGTAGTGTTATGTAGTCTACACTTTTATTACCAAAAAAGTGTAGTGTATTAAGTGTAGTGTTGTGTAGATTAGTATATAGTGACTAGGAAATGTGTGGGAAATGATTGGTAAGCTAAGACTCCCACTTAGACACTTAGACTTGAAGTGCTGCAGTGGCCACTGGTCATGTGACTGTGAGAAGTTGAAATTTTCACCCATGCATGCACACACACTCCACTGCATCTCCTTTGCCCCACCTCCCACCTCTCCCCAGTGCTGTCCCTCCACTGGATGATCAGGCTCTGTTCCAACAACAAGGTAAGATCCCTGATGAGTCATCCTTCTCCCACTGACACTCCCCACCTAGAACCAGCAACAGCCCACCCAGAACAGCAACATCTGCAATGACTGGTGGGTAAGACCCCCCCCTCCCTGGCCCTCTCTCTCTCACCCCTCCTGCCATCTAGCTCCTCTAGCACCAACAACCACCACCCCAACCCTCCTTCAAGGTAATTCCCCCCCTCCCCTTCTCCAGTCCAGATGCTGATGCCCATTCACCCTCCCCCATCCATCCCCCCCCTCTTACCATCCATCTGATACATTGATTTATTACCTAGTAGCATTATGAGTATGTATTGTAGATATTGTGTGAAATGAATTTGTTGTCTCCTTCATAAAAAGTGTGAGCTAAAAGAAGCAAAAAAAGCAAAAATGGCAAAGTATGGCAAGCTTGGGATGACAACATTGTGGCTCTATTTCACTATTTATCCTCCTTTTTCACTATGTGTCTATTTGTGTCTACATGTCACTATATTTAGGGGGGGATGGTTGGGGTGCCATAGATGCCATAGTTGTCCCTATGGCATCTTTAGTGATAAATAGTGGAATATAGCAATATATAGTGAAAAAGAGTGAATAATGGCACTGTTGGTTTTTCCTGATGCTTGAGTCATAACACCATGTTTGGTAATGCTGGTAGGTGGATACATACCTCCACATGACCAAACACTCCCTTGGGGTATATATATGCATAGGGACTCTGCTGTATTCTTTAGCTTTTTTCTACCTTGCAACCAGGATAGCATCTTCTCCCATTGCTGATCTCTCCTGGCCATAGAGCTGGTAAAACTATCATGGAGCTAAGGTCAACCCAGGACTATCCTTCATTGCTAACACATCCACAGTAGACCTAGTGCTACAAACTGGGCCTTAGCAAGACACTTGTGCTCAACAGGCAAGTGAGATATTCCTGTGCATAACACCATGAGGCATGGGAATCCTGGTTAGCCTTGGTGAGATGGGTGGTAGCATGCACTCCTGGCAACCAAATAGTCCAAGGGTCATGTGATCTGGTGCAGTAGTCATTGAGATGTGTCAATTATAAAACAGGTACAACATCATTGCATGGGTTTATTCACTTTTGACCTGGCAGTAGAATCTGAGTCAAATGAAGGGATAATTGTGGCTATTTTGTCCTGCAAACAAAGATACACATATGTATAAACATTATGTCTGAGTTTGTATGAGCTCACATGCTTCATTATTCCCAACCTCTACCACCATGAGATCTATCTCCTCCACCAAAAGTAATACTAAGGTAGTCAACTTGTGTGTTTGACCAACATCACATGGTGTGACCAGTCTGTACCATAGTGATGTAATAGACATGATGCAATCACATATGGCTGACTGGAGATTGAAATCACTGGCAGGGAATGTCTAATGCATCTCCAATTAATATTGTAGAGTGTAGCTAGGGCATGATATAGTTGAATGATATACCCATGTTTAAGAGACTTTCTCAAGCTCCTGCATGAGACTCTCAGGGAGTACTCTATGTCCCTGATACTTCTTTACTGCCCAGGCAGCCTGTGCACCATTTGAGGTCATGCTTGCAGGCATTAATAAATCTTTGTGATTGCATTGCAAATCTGTTTGTAGCACTTAGTTCATAAACAATGACACAATTGAATTCATTACCACTTACCATTGCATGGATGTCAATGGGATTGAGGACAATGCAGTGATAACATTCTGTTCCAGGGCTTCCCTTTGGAGAATGGTGCGTTGAGCTGGTAGACTCTCTTTGCATAACCCCAGCACATTTCAATAAAATTAAGTTCACAATGGAATTTTGGCAGAAAGATCACTTGAAAATTCCATGTGTGACAGGTGGTTTCCAGAAGGGACTTGACATTGGCAAAATCTGGTTCATTGAACAGAATCCACCTGCAGCAGCAACTCTTATGGGTAGCTTCACACTTGAATGCTTTACATACATTCAGCTGAAAGACCCTTTGTATCATATCCTCATTCTTGCAGAATTTGGGCCACCCCTTTAAACCAACCAGCTTGTGGGTGATAAGGGGGGAAGTACAGTGGTTGTGGTGTGCCATCTTGAAAGCATCCAGGTACCATTGGAATTTTTTTTCTTTAATGGTTTACCACTTGCAGTCATAAGTGGCTTCCCATCATCACTTGTGACTGTGACCTTGAACCCCCAGGTGCTTGATGGATTTTTAGGCATATGATTGGCTAAGAGCACATCACTGGCTTGCTTCACATGGGTGGTTGCATTATCAAAGACAAAGACATGGTCTTCATCTGGGTAGTATTTTTCTAGGATATCCATTGCACATGTGGCTCTCTTTACATACATGTCTGTCCAGTCTTGAAGTATCTCTTGTCAAGGACTTGGCAAGCAGACAGTGGGAGTGATTTTTCAAATTCACCCTTCAACAAAATATATTGTGTTAGGAAGGCATCAGCAAATGCTATGGGTATGGCAAGTAAATGCAGTATTTGACTGCAGCATTGTGAAATATATATCATAGCCTAGGTGCCTGGTCAGCCATGGTTGCTATAATGACCAATGCTGCTACTTACCCCCCCCCAGTCTTGTACAGAGGTCTTTTTGACCTCCTTGATAGCATGAGTCTGAATGGGCAATGTTTGTGTAAGGAGGGGTGGACCCTCCTTATCTACTATCACTGCTGGCTCAGTGGTTGGTTCATGCTTAGCCCTTGTTAAGATAGGGGGCTGGTACAGAGTTCATTTGCATAGTTGAACTCTGGTACTGTACAGATATTATGTAATGATGAGTGCCCACATGTAGGAGGGCACTTGCTAAGTAAAAGTAACTTCTTTTCTACCTTACTGCATCACTCAATATAACACCAGTTGTGTGTATATTCAAGTGATAAGTGAATAAGTGGACAAGAAGGCACAAACCTTTACAATTTTTTACACACCCAAATGTGTTATGGCACCCAAGTCAAACAAAAACTCCACACTGCAGAAGAAAAATTCTCACAGTGCAACAAGACCTCTTGAGCCTGATAGAGATTGAGAGAATTTATATGGTGATGATCTGCCACCATCGGAAAGGAATGGTGACTTCCTACAAGTGCAATCATCTGAGACAATCATGCAAGAAACCCCTGATGAGGCTGATCACACCATAATCTTAGATGAAGGGCCAAGTGCCCTAACTGAACTCACTACAGAAACTGCTCTTGTAGAGAATACAAGAGCAGCAGGATTGAGCAAGGGAAAAGAAAAAGCTGATACCAGAAAAAAACTGCCTACCTTCCCTGAGTTCATCCAAGAATTAAAAGACATCCTAAATGAATGAACCTCCCAATGGGAGAGCTTCAGCGACCAGGACAAGCATGGTCACCAGGCATGTATGTTCAGAAAACTATATGAGTTAGTGGATATGCCTGACATTGAAAGCACACATGATAGGGCCAGCAAGGAAGGACAAGGCCCCACTCATGCTGTAAAGAAGGAAGTCCACTATGAAGAAGAGCATGAAAAAGTTGAACACAGGAAAGAAGTCACTCCATGGAGAGACAATTCACATGGAGTGGGACCAATGGAGATTTCAATGAATAGGGCAACAAGATACCAAGCAATGAATGACTGGCTAGATTGTGAAATTCCACCTCATCTGGAACAGGACTATAAGGAAGAAGAGGATTACAGCTGGCAAGCAGCCACAGGACACCCCAATGAGGACCCAGACATTGATCCAGATGATGACCTGGACAATGATTATTGCTGCAGAAACAATCAAGATGATTGTGGCAATGACCATAGGAGAAGACAAATCCCCATTCCTCATCAAAACCATAGAGACAATGAGGATAAATGCAATCACTGCAGCCACAGATGATCAACAGGGGTACACTCACACTGAGGATTAACACCTGGTATGAGTGGATACACAGAATTTCTCCTGGAAAAATGTTGTCAGAGAATATATGAGGTGGTAGGCTGTCACATGGCCCCTGCAGGTCCAGAAGTAAAGGCCATCAAAATCACACAACCAAAAAGCTACAGAGGTCAAGATGATATTGATGCCTTTGACAAATGGGTCAACCAGATTCTGTGCTGGGTGAAGATCTACAAGGTGACAGGGCTGGCCTGTGATGTGGACCACATCATGTATGCTGGGACCTGCCTAGAGGGAATGGCCACACAGTGGTTTGATCAAGAAGTCGATGGCCCAGACCACACAATCCATGACTGGACATTTGAGGATTTCATGTGTGCCATGTTTACCCAATTCATTCACAAAGCATCTGCCCAAAATGCTGCTGAATGATATGATAACACCAAGTACTCTGCTGCAAAGGGAGCATGTACTTGCATTCTACAATGATCTGAAATGCTGGGCATCCTGAATGGTCCAGCCCCCTGATGAATATTCCATGAGGAGGAAATTCATCAACAGACTCCCTCTGCTGATTGCTGAAGGAGTCCTCAAGTCCAGAGGCATGTCAGCAGAACATACACCAATGGACCAAATTCTAATTGAAGTGCAAAGGATGGAGAGTGCACTCAAGCTCATCAACAATCAACAATCACACCCATGCCCAGCAAGCTAAACAGACTGGCACTCATCCTCCCAACTTGAACAACTGAGTTGGCAATAAGCATCATACTGATGGCAAATATAGGTACACTCAGAAAGGGAATGTACTGTATAGAAAGGCTCTGGATAACACACACATCCAGAGAAGGGAACCATCCAAACCACAGGGACAATGCATGACTGGAGTCAGTCATGAGAAAAAGAGTGGACCCAGAGATAGAAGCCCAAAGAACTCTGGCATGACATGTCAGAGCATCAAGTGCTACTGCTGTGGTAAGGATGGGCACTATGTGAATGAGTGGAATCAGAAGAACATTGTGTCAAAGGACAGCAAGACTGGTAAGGCCAGACTATTCACCACTGAGGTGATTGAGGATGAGCATGCTGACAAATCTCCAGAAGCCCCAGACAATAAAATGCCTTCCCATAATGAAGAAGATAAGGAAGCATCATCAGAAGAGGAGGTAGATGCCAATGACAAGGTCATTGACATCCATGGTGGATACTATGACAGTGATGATGATGGAGAGCCCATTGCATACCTTGGGTTGATGGAGACACATGACTCTGCTGAGGATGACAAAGAAATCCACTATGCTTGGATGGACATCAAGGAGTTGACTGTGGAAGGCAACCCAGTCAAGGACATGGAGCCAGATGATGAGGAAGAAGATGAAATAATTGACCCATGGGGAATGGTGAATGCAATGGAAAATGAGGCAATGCCTCCTAGGATGAATGATCATACTTGGCACTACTTGGAATGCTTTGGTCTGGCACATGTAGACAAATGTCAGATGTGTAGAATATACAGATCTCATATCATCAGAGATGAGCTTGCAGAGGTACCATCATTGATAGCTGCATGTGCCATTCCCAGGCAGCAGAGATGAAGAGCATATGATGAAGGATGGGATGTGAGAGAGGAGGTGATGTGGGCAACTGTTCTTGTGAGAGCACAAGGGGAAAGAAGGGAAAGCTGTAGGTAGAACCTAGGCTTGTCCCAAGGGGTGCTGAGTTGGAAGGAGACAGTGAAAGGGACCTAGAAGGCAAAGAAGGATTTTTCTGGGTCGCTGGGGAGTGTTGGCAACGAAGAACTCAAAATTCCACCCTAGGTAGATGGCAGGGAATTTTCTAGGTTGGTAGAGGCTATGTAGAGGCTTGGGACTTGGAGGGTGGTGATTATTGACTCTTGTAGATGAGAGGAAAATTTTGTAGATGCTGTGGGCAACTCTTCTTGTGAGAGTGCAAGGGGAAAGATGGGAAAGCTGTAGGATAAACCTAGGCTCATCCCAAGGGGTGCTGAGTCAGAAGGAGACAGAAGAAGGGGCTAGAAGATGAGAGAGGAATTTTCTTGGTGACTGGGGAGTGTTGGCAATGAAGAACTCGAAAGTCTGCCTTAGATGGGTGCAGGATAACTTCTAGAGGGCAGGGGATATCTCTTGATGGCAATAACTCATAGGGTGGCAATTTTGTACTCTTGAACTCATAGGTAGATGCTATAAACACTGAAGCAGACTTGTAGTAGATGAAGTGGCAATTCTGGGGCAGGAAGACTCAAGAACAATGAATAGATGATAAGACAGACTCTGGGGATGCTCTGGGGACTCTCTGGGGACTCAAAGATACTCTGGAAATGACTCTAGGGACTCAAAGGGACTCAGATACACAGATGACGATGCCAAAAGGTGGGTGGGTATTTCTCTAGGTACATTGGACTTTTGTAGTGTAAGGATGTGGTTTCTAAGGTAAAATTGGAAACTTTCAGATCTGTCATATGTCAAAAGAAAATAAATGAAATCACAAAGGCTGATGCATGAACAATCACATGTGCTACAACAATATACTGGAGGACAAAGCAAGAAAAGTCCATCAAACAAAAGTAAAAAAAGGAGAAGCAATATAAGGCACATGCCTGAGTAGTGACAATGCACAGTGGAGGCTGGCAGTGATTTTATTGACTGAGGAAGGTTGCAGTGGGCAGCATTACAAAGTGGGCAATAGCCTTGGCACTTGTAGCATGGATATAGGCACTGAGGAGATAAGGTGACACATGATAGGTCAGAGGGGATCACTGATGGATGGTGTTCAGTAATCACATGTCAAGGATGGATCAGGTGCAACAGGGGATGGCCTTATTATGGAAGCTGAGGAGTCAGTGGTGATGTTTCTGGCAGGAATAGGGGTATGGGACCAGAGTGTACGATGGGTGGTATGTTTATTGCAGCATGTGGTGATATTTTTAGTGGGGTGGTGCTGTGATGGTAGGGGGACCATGATTTTCCACAGCATTTCTGCCAATGAATGCCCATTTTGCCTGTTACATCAAAAATGGCTGCCTCAATGATGATCTCATCACTCAGATCTTTTGCCAAGGAGAATGGCTATGTATATCTTGCAGGCATTCCTACTAGCTTCCATTCAGAAAGTTCCTGGCATGTCCCATCCTCGTCCACTCCCTCTCACCCAGTCCACATAGGGCAACGAGTTCTCCTGATCAGCATGACATCTAGGAGGACATTCTTTGGTTGTCTCAAGTCTGTGATGAGGCTTGAAAGGTCTTATGTGGTTGTTTCTGTTGCCCCAGTTGAAGAAGCCTATGGATTCTTCCTCCCCTCCTCCAGCACCATCTTCCTGCCAATCTTGTCTCTCATTCTTTCAAAATTGTGACAGCTGCAGTACTCCCTACTGTATTCTACACTCCCAGATCACATACAAGACAGGATTGCAGCAAATGTCCCTGCCCTAGTAGGAGAAGATGCCCCTCTGTCCTCCCCACCTCCTTCAGAAGCCTAGCTAATGGGAGGGAAACACTTGGTTGAAGAGAGAGAAAGGGGGGGGAGTGTGAAATCCTGTGGCCCTGACACCAAATAGACCCCCAACTGTTGGTGGCAGTGGCAGAAATCATAATTATTCCATGTTCAGATGTGCAGAGCCTCTGTCCCTTCTAGATCATCACAACCTTGTTCCCTTCTTTGCATCGAATGGTGACTCCCCTTGACATGCAGTGCAACCCCTGGCATGTGACCAGTTCACTCCTTTCACTATTTTTAGTTTCTGACTCACCATGACTCATTCTTTGACTCATACTGTGTGTTATTCATCATTATCTGTATTGGTTCTTCATTGTTGCATCTGCACCTTCTGTAGGCTCACTGGAGCCCATCCTCTTCATCTCCCATTGCTTTTCTGGTCCTGGTGTTGGTATCTCAACAGGCCTACCTCAAAACCCTCCCCTGCACTCACCTTCTGAGAGCAGAACTCCACTTCCACCACTCCCTTCAATCTAGATTCTACTGAGGCAAACCACTACTCTTTCTTTTGTCTGCATGTGTTGGATTTTTGGCTGGTTCTGCCACTGATCCACACCCTGACTCACATGAGTGGTGGAAATGGTGTCATTTCCACCCACTACCTCCCATAGTCCTTGAATCCCTAGTACTATGGACTCAGAACTTCCACATCTGGTAGTTCAATCCATCATCTGATAGAGATGGAATGTCATATAGGCAACTCAAGGGTGCAATGACTTGGTTCACAGATGAGAGACTAGAAGCAGTGATAGTGGAGGGACCAGCTGGTCCCACAGATGCAGACTGAGTTGTTTTCAACATATTTGAAATAGAACTTTTTTCTTTGAGTTGGTGGTATGGTTTATTGCTATATAGAAGTTAGAGCTTGATGGGGCTCATAACCTGTTAGAAAGGATATCTGAAGAGGAAGACTTCTATATTCCATAGAAGAATGTAGTCAGAACACTTAATACAAGAGAGGAAAAACTATCAACCATAAACAAAGTATTATGTAAGATATTACCAGTGCAAACACATGAGACAGGGGGACCATGTCACAACATATTACACTTTTGGTAGTCAAGGAGCCAGACCCTACTAGACATATCCTAATCAACTACCCTACACTTTGGCAGTCAACAAAGTGGAATGCCACACATTTGCTAATCAAGCACACTTCACTTTTGGTAGTCCAGAATGCAGACACTACTGTCATTTGCCAATCAAGTACCTGTACAATGCAATTTTGGTAACAAGGACAAACAGTCACTACTACACACTCTCTGATCAAATATATTATACTTCTGGTAATTATGTGGAGAGTGTCAGTAGGTGTTTGGAGTGGTGGTGGAGTACTAGGGGCAAGCATGGCATGATCATCTGAGATGAGTCAGACTACATGGTGGGTGAGGGTTGGGACCCTCTGAGGCTGACATGGGACATCCCATTGGCCTTCAGAGATGCAGATGGGATGTCCCATCAAAGCCTCTGAGGCTGTCATGGGACATCCCAAGTGCTGGTGGGATGTCCACCATAGCCTCTGAGGCTGTAATGGGACATCCCACTTGCCCTCAGAGATTTAGATGGGATGTCCCATAGTAGTTTCTGAGGCTGCTATGGGACATCCCATTTGCTTTCACTGGTTTATATGGGATGTCTCACAACAGCCTCAAAGTGAAGGTATCCAGTGCAACTGAATGTTGAGTCTGGAGGAATTGAATCATCATGCAATGTCATCTGTCCAGTACTGCACCAGAATGGAGGTTGATCATAATGCAGAATGTAGGATGAAATGGCAATCATATGTAATATGGGCATTTTCTGTGAGAGAGCAATTAATCATTCTGATGTGGCAAGTGGACTGTACAATTGGTGGCCCACATGCTACTACAGTACCATAAATCATCTTGTTGTGTTCAAATCTATATCCTGCCTTTTGCTTGCTTTGCATATTACTAATTTTCACATGAGAAATTGAACATATGTCACTTCCAAGTGATGATTGTGGAGGGTGTTCCAAGGTATGGGTTGCCAAATTTCATTACTAGCTTCACATGTATATTATGGACATGATGTTGCCTGATCATGATAGCAATGTTCTCCTCAGAAGCAAGAATTGTAATGCTAATATGGCCACACTTTTTGGGCCAAGGACCCCAGACACCTAAGGCAATGATGAGATATCCCAAATTATTGCAAATCCCAGAGAACATGGGAAATCCCATCTACCCCAGGGCCTAGAGCCATGCTTTTCCCTGGGACATGGGTGGATGTCCCTGGGATGACCTTGGGATGAGAGGCATTTAGCTTGAATGATTTGGAGAAACTATTCAGCCTAAATGCTTACAGAAAAGGGTTACCTGAAGTGAGAGTGGACACATTGAGTCAGACATCCATAGCACACAGATGGGGTCAAGACATCCTCCAGGCTGTGCAGGCTCCCTGGAGGAGTGGACTATTTTTTTCTGGCTCCAAGGGACCCACTGCAGGTACCATGGGAGCTTCAGCAGTGGTAGTGCAGGCCTTTGCAGCATGTGAGGTCGACTTAGGACAGTCCTTAGCTGAGTGACCAGCCTCACCACAGAAGAGACATACAGTGACTCCAAAAACCCTTTCCATGTTAGTGCTATTTGCAGTGCATGCAGTGCACTGCCAAACAGATGGAGAATCACACTAAGCTTTGGTGGAGTCATAAATAGTACATATTCTTGGCTGCAAATTGGCTCCTAGGTCATGTGATTCCATTCACACAGTCCAGAGATATGGCCATTTTAAAACAGCATGTCCATGGAAAGGGTTTTTTCACTTTTGAATTTACAAGGGTATTTGGATATTATCAGTACTTGGTATATCCACCTTTTGCTCTAAGCACTGCCTCAACCCTTCTAGGCATGCTTTCAATTAGTTTCTGACACTCCTCCACTGAAATCCCCTCCCACTCTACTTGAACTCTCTCCCATAGTTCATGAATCCCATTAGGGGGGGTTTCATACCTTGCAAGCCTTCTTTTCAGGCAACCCCAGAGATGTTCAATGGGGTTAAGGTCAGGAGATTGTGCAGGCCATACCATGGTCCCAAACTCCTGCTCTTCTAGCCAATCTCTAACCTTTTTGCAAGTATGCTTGGGATCATTGTCTTGCTGAAAGATTGTATCAGATGGATTGAGACCATAATGCTCCAATGTTTGTTGAAGCTCATCCTTCAAAATCTGAAGGTAAAGGTCCCCATCCATCCTACCATCAATCTTTGTAGCATAGCCAACACCCTCCCAAGTCATACACCCCCACATCATCAAGGAACTCCCTGCAAACTTGAGAGTTCCTTGTACCAGCCTATCATTAAGCCCCTCCCCAGCCTTTTTCCAAGCCCACTTGCATCCATCTGACCCTAGGTGATTAATTTTGGTCTCATCAGACCATACAACCTTCTACCAGTCCTCTATAGTCCAGTCCTTGTGGGTATAAGCAAAATCCAAGCAAGCCTTGCGATGTCTAGCTGAGAGAATAGGACATTTGGTCTTGACTACAGACTTCATACCAGATTTTTTCAAGTGAAGATGAACAGTATTAGCAGAGAGAGGCTGGTTGATGATATTGCCAAGGGCTTTGGTGACTTGAACTGCATTTTCAGCCTTGCCAGAGGTGATAAGATGTTGAGCATGGCGAATATTAGCAGGGGAAAGCTTGGAAGGATGCCCTCCAAGGTCCTTAGGAAGGGTAGAATGCCTCTTAGAGCAAAGTTTGGATATAGTAGAGGGGCTGACACCAATTTGCTTGGCAATAGCTTCACCAGAATGGCCAGAGTCAAGCAAAGAGAGAATGGTGCTTTGTTGAGTAAGAGAAAGGGGTCTGACCATAATGGTGGTTGGAAACAAAGAGGTATTTGAACTTTTTTAAACTCAGACATATTGTTTACACATGTATCTTTGTTTGTATCACCAAACAATAGCAATTATTGAATATTTTGAATAAGATCTTAGTTACCAATTCAAAAGTGAAAAAACCCTTTCCATGGACATGCTGTTTTAAAATGGCCATATCTCTGGACTGTGTGAATGAAATCACATGACCTAGGAGCCAATTTGCAGCCAAGAATATATACTATTTATGACTCCACCAAAGCTTAGTGTGATTCTCCATCTGTTTGGCAGTGCACTGCATGCACTGCAAATAGCACTAACATGGAAAGGGTTTTTGGAGTCACTGTAATACATTTTTAAGGCAGTGGAGGCACTCAGCCACAGTCAACTTGCCATCCTTGCCAAGTAGGTGAGCAATGTCAGATTTTAGGGCTTCTGCCTTTTGGGAGTCTTTCAACTTTGACTTTCCCCTGGCATTGGCCAATGGAACAGAAGATGATGATGATGACTTGTTTTTATTGTCAGGGGTTCCAGACTGGGGCTTATTGGTAGACTTGGCAGTGTGGGTAACTTCAGCCTTGCATTCCCAATAGGGGCTCAATGGTTTGGGTGAGTTCACACATTTCATAGAGAGGTGGGTTTGCTGATGTGCACAATCTCATCCTTGATGTGATCAGGAAGGCCAGTATCAAATCAATGATGGAGGGCACCATCACCATAGTGCTTGACTTGAGCAGCCCAGCAATTGAACTCGATGACATATTAATGACTGAAAATACTGGCCAGACCAGGGATCAAACCTGGGTCCTCCCACTAGTACTGGGGTGCCTTACCACTAGGCTACCCAACCATTCCTACCCTGTCTAGAGTGTGGATTCTTATCCCAACACATATTTGGTGACATGGGAGGTGTCCTTCATAGTGAGATTTAGTGTTTTAAAATCCAGTCTGGTCTGGTCTTTCTGCCAATTTTGGTGCAACCAGACCAGGACCAGTTATTCAGATTTAGAAGTAATGAGAAACCAGACTGGGACTGCTTTGGTCCACTTACAACCAGTTGTGCTAAGCAGTTGCAACCAGTTAAAACTGGTCTTTGCCAAGACCAGTCTAACCTACTCATAAGTAGTGTTTTTGCAGCCTGGCTTGGACTGAAAGCCAGGGCTTGGGCCCAGCCTGGGGGGCTCAGGGCTTTCAAAATTGCAGGCCAGGCCCTTAATATAAGGCTCAGCCTGGCTTCAGGCTGGGGCCTACACTCATGTACATAGTTACACTCATAATCCATACAAAATATTCTAAGATACATCAAATGATTGTGGCCCAGGGTTGCCCTGCCATTGGGTCACATGATTATGTCCCTATGCAGCACATGGCCATCCAGGACAGCCACCTCGCACCAATACAAAGTAGGTCACATGACCAAATCCCTGCACACATACTCACACACTCAGATCACATGACCACATCCCCATGCACCAGATGGGCATCCAGGATGGCCACCTTGCACTGATGCACACTAGGTCATGTGACCATATCCCCACACACCATATGGCCATCCAGGAGAGCCACCTTGCATCAACACACAGTAGGGTCACATGACCAAACTCCCACTCACTACTAATCACCAATACTTACTGTAGTTTTGTGCAGTATGTAGTCACATATATTAATTGTATGCAATAAATTTGCATGGCTAAGACCTAGTAGTAAGAAAATTTGACACAGCCACCAAAGCCCCAGCCTTGGGGCTTGGCCTGGCTTGGGGCTTGGGGCCAGGCTGAGGAAAACACTACTCATAAGTGGATATCACATTAGATTATATTAGATAAATTACAAAAAGTTGCAAATGTGCCAGGTGTGCAAATGTGCAAATTGACCTATCTGAGATTTTATATAATATTGGTTAGATAAATATCTAAAAATTACACAAAAGTTGCAAATGCACCAGCTGATGGATTCAACTGGTCCAAACACAAACCAGTTGCAACCAGTTAGGACTGGTCTTAGTCATCCCCTTGAGGGCTTGCAACCAGACCACATACCAAAGTGGGAGCCTCAGACCACAACTGCAGTCCAGTCTTTTTTTGGCCTAGTCCAGGTCCAGTCCATGGTTTTTTTGTGGTCCTGCAACTGGACTTTAAAACATTCTCCAGCTGCTGAACAGCATCAGCAACTGCATCATGTGGGCTGAAGCTGGTGGTTAGTTTGCTGAGGAACTCTTGGTAGTCATCCATCCAGAGTGGGCAGTTCAGAGGGTTTCCAGGGTTTAGGAGGTTGGGTTCAAACCAGGCCAGCACCATACCCTTTAGGTATGATTGCACAAAGGTGACCTTGGCTCAGTCAGAACAGAATGCATGCAGGTGGTCTTGAAAGTTCAGTTCACACTGAACAAGGAACTCCCAAAGCTTCTTTGGGTTGGAGCCATCAAAGGTATCAGGCTCATGCACCTTAGTCTTAGGAGTAGAGTCACCTGATTGCTGACTGGAGCAGGCTAAATCATGGACAGCCCACATGAGTGCCAGGAGTGGGTCTTCAGGCAGCTCAGCTGGGTCTTCAGGGATACCCCTGTCACTGCTGCCCCCACCATCAGAACCATTGCCTGGGCCATTGTCAGGGTCATCAGGATTGCCACAGTGGTGTGGCAGTGTATGGAAGATTGAGTACTGGTGGTCAGAGGGACCAGCCTGAGAAGCACTATCTTGAGCCTGGGGTTCAGATTGAACATGATGTCAGGCAGAGAAAGACTGCAATTGCTGAATGACCAAAGGGAGTTGCTGCAGGTTCAGGAGCACAGCAGCAAGCCTTTCTGCAGTTTCCCTCTGGGTACATGCCCAAGTGTGCATGGTTTGTATTTAGTGCTAGTTCAAAAAATGAGCTCATACAGGTGTGAGTACAAATATACTGTCAAGGTCAGATCCTCTCCAAGGCCAGAACAAGAAGCCATGATGTGGGTGCAGACCTTGGGATACTGCAGTCTTAGGTACCATGGGTGGCACAGGTTGTCAACTAGTGGGCTGCTGTGGGAAGGTGTGGAAAGGGTGGACAGAGGCCTGGCTAGCAGGGCAGGAGGATGGAAGAGGGCATTGGGTTCAGCTTGTGTGCTTCCCCCTTGTACAAGCTTGGCCCTCATATTTCAGAGGGGAGCAAAGTACTGGAAGACAGGAGACTCAAAGAGTGATTGCTCAGAGGGGTGACCTTAGTTGATATTCATACTAAGGATAAGGGTTGTATGATACAAGTATTTATAGGCCTCAGCACAGCTGGGCAGTACAGTATTGGAAAGACAGAACTAGCATATGGAGGTATTGGAAATTTCCAGGAATGCAAATGTCAGACAACTTCAGAATGGTGGAAGGTACAGATAGTGAAGAATGGATGGCAATAAAGCCTCAGTTTTGCACATCCAGGTGTTCAGCTGCAAGGCTCATGTCCACATACCACAGAAGTGCAAAAAACTTGATGCCAAGTCACTTGAGTGTATCCTGTTGGGATTTGCTCATCACAAGAAGGTGTACATGTGTTTACACAGACCTACTGGTCGAGTTTTTGAGACATGGGATGTCATATTTGACAAAGGAGATTCTGAAGGCCTTGATAGGGTTCAGATACTAGAGGACCACCCAATTGCTCAAAAGAAACCTACAGAAACTGTTGCAAAACTCCAACAAAGCTATGAAGTCACACCAGATGTGGGTGCAAGCACATCTGAGCCAAACAAAGATGATGGGGGCATGGATCTTGAATCCATTGAGTCAGAGGGTCACCTAGGACCAGATGAGCACATTTCCATCAAAAGTGAAGCTATGGATGTGGCAGATGGTCAGTTATCAGCAATAGATCAACCCAGTACTAGGACAGGTGTCAGAGACTTAACACCAGCCATTCTGCCTGGTATCCCACAGCAAGCATGACCCACAAAGACATCTATAGTACCTATGAGGGTCATGACAGAGTTTTGTTGCCCCCCCCCCCCAGCCTTATCTGAACCCAATTCCACCTCCCGCAATCAGACACTCATCACAAGCAAGGAAAATTCCTGTACAAGATGATGATCAATGTTATTTCATCAACACCTATGATAGACAGTCACTTCCCAATCAAACAAGTGAGGCGATGGCTGCTGATGCTCAGCAAGACAAGGTGGGGAGCATTGAGACAGCAAGCATGAGTGGTGAGACAGAGGAATGTGCATGCAGCCAAAATGAGGTTGCTTACAAAGTGACCACAACACATGACAATGAACTGACCTCATTCAATGAGGTGATGAGATGCATTGATGCAGACCTCTGGTATGCCACAATGCTGGAAGAATTGAAGGTTTTTAGGTCTATCAGGCTATATGAGGAGGTTGACCCACTGCCTGGCTGCAAGGTCATTGATTCGAAATGGGTTTTCATGGTGAAACGAGGGCCAACTGGTGAAATAGACAAGTATAAGGTGTGCTTGGTGGCAAAAGGTTTTACCCAGGTCCATGGAGTGGATTACACTGAGATGTTTGCTCCAGTGACCTAGTTTGCAATGATATGCTTCCTTCTTGCTCTTGCTGTGAATTATAACCTTGAAATACATCAGATGGATGTCAAATCAGCCTTCCTGAATGGAACCCTGGATGAAGAAATTTATTTGTGACCACCCCCTGGTTTTTGTGAGGATGATAAGGTCTGGCTCCTCTACCATGCTCTCTATGGCCTCAAGCAGGCTCTGAAATCATGGTACACTTGCCTTAGAGCTGTTTTTGAGTCTCTTGGGTTCATATGCAGCCATGCTGACCACAACCTATTTTATAAGGTTGAAGATGGTGTACTGATAATAGTTGCCATCTATGTAGATGATAAACTTATTGTCTCCAAATCTTGTGATGCCATTGAATGGCTCAAGACTCAACTCTCAAAAGAGTGTGACTTGACAGACCTGGGCAAGGCTTGCTGGATCCTAGATATCGAAATTATTTGAGACCATGATAAAGGGACTATTAAATTGTCTCAGCAGAGGTACCTTGAGAATATTTTTGAGCAATTTGGTATGAGTGAGGGCTGCTCAGTATCTATGCTGATTAAAGCAAATCTGAAACTCATCAGGATCTGGAGATCAATGCCACAGGTTATCAGAGTGCTGTGGGTGCACTCATGCATGTGATGCTGGCTACAAGACCTGACTTAGGATTCATGCTGGGAGTTCTGAGTCATCATGCTGCTACCCCTGGAATTGAGCACCAGACCACACTCAAATGAGTGTTCAGGTATCTTTGTAAAACACTTGATTCATGCCTCACATACTCAAAATCAGCCAGAAGCTCTCCTATGGGCTATGTTGATGCAGACTGGGCAGCTGACATCAATGACTGATGTTCAGTAACTGGCTATGTGTTCATTATGTCTGGTGGTGCTATTAGTTGGTCATCAAAGAAGCAGACATCTGTTGCCCTGTCCAGCACAGAAGCTGAATACATGGCCATGTGTGCAGCCACAAAAGAATCTATTTGAGTATGGACTCTCATCAATGAACTGGACCCCCTTCCTCTGGACAACCCACCATACTGTGCATCGACAACCAATCTGCTATATCCCTTGTGCAGAATGCCATGTTTCATGATTGGCCAAAGCATATTGCAATCCACCACCACTTTATTCATGAGAAGCTGGACTCAGGTGAAATTTCCATTGAGTTTATTCCTACTACTGAGCAGACTGCAGATGTCCTTACCAAGGGCCTGTCTCATGAGAGACATATTTTGTGTTCTAGTGGCATGGGTATTATTTATTAAGTTTTATTTTGCTGAGTGGGCATGTTGTAGCACATTCTTTCTACATTGGTCAGTGATACAGCTTACATAATACCCTTTCATAGTTGTGTTCATTTTTCCCTTCAAGCACACCTCAGTCTTGACACACTCAAGCTGAGGTGAGATATTTATGATACACTTGTTTTACTATATGTTCTGACTATACCAGTTCACTCTTTTAATACAGGTTAGTTAGTATATAGAGTCTTGACACACTCAAGCTAAGTTCACTCCTTTAATACAGTTCAGATATTATTTTTCCTCTGTGTCTGAAGAACCTTCAGTACTTAAACAACATTAAGTTTGGCCAAAGGGACTCCTATAGCCTGGAGGTAGTAGAATAGTGTCTGGTGGCAATCTGGGACAGTCTAGAAAGGAGCAAGGTCACTCTCAACCTTCTCAAACTCAAAACTCATCTGGTAACTTGTCTATGATGATTAGGATTTAGAAAACTAAGTACATGCTAGATAATAAAAAAAGCTGACTAATTAATAAAACCTCACACTAAAGTAACAAAAATATAATAACTAGAAAAGCAAGTGAACAATATGAGAAACAAAGAATAAAGGTAAATTCCCCTGGTAGGGAAAATCTATTCCCTACATCTCCCCATCACTTAGATATCAACTGTCCTCAGTTGAGGTTCACTGTCAAACAGTAGGGGGAGGAGAGAAGGGGAGAGTGCTGTGAGACAACTGCTCAGGTGATCAACATGAAACAGCAGGAACCAATGGGGGACATGAGGGTGAACACAGTAATCTGTTCCTGAGATATTGGCAAAACCATCCAGAGCACTCCCTATGAGCAACAAATTTGAGTATCTTTGCAGCTGTTGCACCAACTGTGACTTAATGCACATTGTTCAAGAGCCCTTCAAGAGTGGAATAAGGTCCCTGAAAAGTGAGAGATACTGTGGCAGAATGCGAGAGATATTTCATATGGTGTTGTATGGTGATGAGGCAGGGGGAGGAGAATGGGTCGCCAAATGACAACCGTGGGGCCGGTGGACACGAAAATCTGGGAGACGATTCTACACAGGTGGGAGAGCTTGGTGTAAAAGGAATCTCACCGATCGGACTGTCCAAACTTGAGTTATCACCAAAACTGTCCCGTACCCCTCCAGAGGCAGGCTCAGCCCTATCTCGAGAATGGCTGCATAGAATTTGATGATAGAGCAGTCAACAGGGTCGGCTTGGCGAGGAGAACACAGGTTCCAATTTGCGAGAGGAACAGCCAAGAAACAAGGGAGATACACTGCCCTGACCTGCCCAACCCTGTTTAAAACACAAAAACTCAAATTACTTTGGAACTGTGAATGTGTGCACTACATCTTGTATATTGTCTGGTAGGATTCATCTAGTAGAGTCATGTCTAAAAAAAAAGCAAACAATTCAGACCAGAATTGCATGAGTTATGCCCCAAACATGGCAGCAGGTATGCGCCGACAAATAACAGCTCAGTGTGGTGACACAAAACACAGGGTAATACTCAAGGGTAGTGGGGAGAGGCTGGAGAATGAAGAAACATGAAGAACCACACACCCAATCCTGAGTTATTCCAATTTTTGTCCTACAGGGCCTTTCTCCAGAAAACGGCAGATATCTCCAGAAGCATTGAGGCAGATGCAACAAAAAATATATCATTCACAAGGTCTCATTGAGTAGGATCAGGATCTCAAAAAGCAAGAGATCTGGCATGATGTCACTGGGGTATTACAGCCTCGCTCGACTGCAAAAACACAAAGATAACAATGGTGAAAATGTCTGGGGTGGATCACGGCAGATCTATGGGTGATTACGAATGGATAGCGGGGGGGTTTCGGCATCTTGATTGGTCTCAGAGGTCTCAGAGGGGTTGCTGGGGAGCATGCGCACGAAAATCCAAATATCTCGAGAACGGCTGGGAGGATCAACAAGCAGTATATATTACCGGGTAGCAGTCGCCAGGTACTACGGACAGGCCAAAATTCGAAAGACCCGGTGGAGAAACGAAAAAGATATGGGCCACAGAGTAGCGCTAGCCTGTGTGAGCACGAAAAATGTAATAACTCGAAAACGACGCGTGCCTACATCGAATTTTCGGTATCGTTCGGTAGGTCTCGTCGAGTAGAGTTGGCTCCCAAAAAATCGAGAGATTCGGCACGAGATTGACAGAACTACGCGTGGAACACGAACAGGGGGAGGGGGACAACAGGGTGCCAGTGAACAACGGCTGAGCGCGGCGCTACGGAACGCAGGGAGACGATAGAGTGGAACGTGGAGAACACGAAGAAAAAGGAACTAGGGGAATACACACACCCAATCCCAAGATATTCCAAAATTCGTCCTACCAGGCCTTTCTCCAGTAAATGGCTTATAACTCCGGAACGAAAGCAGCGATGCCGACACAAAAGGCACCGTTGGAAAGCGCTCGAGAAGGAGAACTAGATTCCCGATTTTCGAGAGGGCCAGACGCGTCGTCGTCGAGATATTGCGCATACCTATGTCAGTGGTTCACATAGCTACTGTGGGGTTTGAAAGATTTGAAGTACCTACGTTAGTGGTTCAAAATCTCCGCCGTAGCTACTGTGGGGTTTGAAAAAATTTGAAGTACCTATGTCAGTGGTTCAAAAACCCCACTGTAGCTACCATGGGGTTTGAAATTTTTGAAGTACCTATGTCGGAGGTTCAAAAAATCCGCAGTAGCTACGGCGGGGCCCAGAAAATTTTAAGTACCTATGTCGGAGGTTCAAAAACTCCGCAGTAGCTACAGCGGGGCCCAGAAAATTTTAAGTACCTATGTCGGAGGTTCAAAAACTCCGCAGTAGCTATGGCGGGGCCCGGAAAATTTTAAGTACCTATGTCTGAGGTTCAAAGACTCCGCAGTAGCTATGGCAGGCCCTGAAATTTTTGAAGTACCTATGTCAGAGGTTCAGAAACTCCACAGTAGCTACAGCAGGGCCTGGAAATTTTGAAGTACCTATGTCAGAGCTAGAAAAATTTGAAGTACCTATGTTAAGTAGCCATTTAACAATTTGTAAGAATGGGCAATTCACTGAATTGCTGATTGGTTGAATGGTAGATTGCAGATTGGTTGAATGGTCCAATTGTCAAATCAGCAAATGGATCAATACTACCAATCCAATAATTCATGAGGCAATAACATGATGAATGTCTTTGTAGAGAACATGTGGTGTAACATGGTAAAAGAACATACATACTTTGATATGCAATGTTTTTAAATGGAGCACTGCACCAACATATACTATGTTTTTTGTACATAACTTATACAATGTTATTAGCATGTAATTAGCAAATTTAATTATAGGAGAACACTAGTAATGTTAAATAATGTGTTATTTTGAATAACATGCTTCAGACATAGTATCTCTGTTTTCAATGTTTTTTTCATGTTATCAGTCATGACATCAATCAATGCTTCCAGTGAGAACTAGATTCCTGATTTGCAAAAGGGCAATATTGTGCATGCAAGACAGGGGGGATGAGGAGCAGGGGGGCAACCAGCAATATAAAAGCCCCTCGTGGTGGGCTCCAGATGAAGAGAATAATATAGTTAGTGAGAGAGGAGACTAGGGATTCAGTAGGGAAGATAATTCATAGTCTGGTTAATACACTATGGAAATGGTCCGAACCTCCCACGGGGACAAATTGCGACCACACTGCCACAATTCTCAACCCCCAGTGACCTTGTAAACAAGGTAACGAATCCCACGGTTGTGATGCTTATTTATCATATGGAGGATGCAGAGAATTTCACCTACTGGATGTAGGCTCAGTTATAAACAAGTACTAATACTCTATGGGTGACACTTCCTGTTCTTCACACAATATGTTGCCATTGTTTTTCCAGTTACCCAGCTAGGTTCCCTGCTCCCAGCTATCGAAAGATAGTAACCTGCAATGTGCAGATGTGATTTACCTTCCTGGACTGGTATCCAACCCAGCTCTCCCCACATCCAAGCTTGATGTCCATGGTTGTAAGTGTGTATGAACAAATTGCCACCCTGCAATGCGTGACTATAACAATCAGGGGAGGGTGGTGGTGTCTCTATAGGCCCTGAATCCAGGCTAGAGAACCATGAGATGCAATCATCATGGCTATGAATTGCCTTCTGATGCTTGCAAAATGACCTGGTAGCACACACACACATTGAATTGGATAGATGGTCAGGTGGTGGGTTTGGTTAGATGGCACAGAAGTTGTACCTCTGCTCCTGCCACATACTAAAGTGTGGACAGCAGCAGACATGGCCTGAGGTACATGGGTGAAGTCTCCCTGGGAAGTTGGTGTCTAGAACCCTTTACTTTTGCCATCAGAGACTGGATTGCAATTGTTCATCCTCATTTGAAGATGATATATTTGCCCTGCATTTAGAAAAGGATCAGGAACAGTCTCGTGATGGAGGTTCAGGTACAAAGTTTTACATGGTAAAGTACTTTTATGTTCTGATGGGATGAACCATTGTTCTACAGGGATCCTTGAGTCGTCACCTATCTGCCTTGATGAAAAGGAAGTCTGTGAAAACCATATGGAGACATCTAAAGGTCTGTCTCAGGAGACTGCCACTTGGGAGGCTGCTACCCATGATATCAACCACATTGCAAAACTGATCAACAACTGAATTCTGTCATTCACCACTAACAGGCCCTTGTGCTTTTCAGAGTCTCCTCATGAAGAGTCACTAGAGTATGACATCTGCCAATCTACCATTCCCATCAAACCCAATGTGGGACCACTTAGCTTGAAACAGCATGCTCCAATCAATCAAGCCATCTTGTTTCACAAGGAGCATCTCCACAAGGCTTTCACTGCTCTTCATGAGATGCAGCTCCCTGATGCACTACAGGAGTGCCATGAAGAACTCACTAGTCATGTTGATAAAGAGCTTCAGAGAATCCATGTTGTAAAGATGATGGAATGGAACCATCAGGTTCAGTTGGCTAGGAGTGGTGGATATTTGTCTGGGTCACTGAGGAATGTCATGAATACTGGTGAGGTCCAAACATCAAGGGAAGCCACCCCCTTAACTCATATTTTCCTTGTCTGTCATTTGTTGTAGAGCAGTACTTCAAGCCTGTCAGAGAGTGCATGCACCCTGCAGTAGTGGCAGCAATGTTCCTGGTTTTGGTGCTCTCACTTCTTTGTGGTATTTCCTGCAAGCAGGCCATGTTTGTTCTTATCACACTCAAGTGCATAATTTCTTGGATGTGCCAGAGCTTTTCCACCTCCGACCAAGCACCAGATCTAAACACCTTCCCTAGAGATTACTGGACACTTCTGTGACACTTTGATCTTGACCCATGCCTTTGCTCTTATGTCTGTTGCCCTTCCTGCTTCGTGCTATACCCAGACTCTTCCAATGTGCCTGATGAGTGCATTAATTGCAAGGCCCAAAATGAGCTGCCTTGTGGTTTGACCTTGTTTAGGACAAAGAGCATCAGAGGGCAAGAACTCCAACAGCCCATATGGACATACCTTCACCAGGGGATGAGAGATTGGGTTGCCCACTTACTCTCAAGACCAAATATCAAATGACTGATCGATGAAACTAATAGCAATACACTTTCCTCCCCTTGCAATGAAATCAGGGACATTCACAAAACCTGAGTTTTGCAGTTGCTCATTGGACCAGATGGAAGACCATTTATGAGCTGCGCAAAAGGTGCCCTCCAGCTAGTTTTTTCTCTTGGTGTGGATGGGTTCAATGCTTTCAGGAAGAAGACTGGAGGTGGTCATGCTTCTGTGACAGCCATTTATATGGCATGTTTATCACTACCCATTGAGGAACTGTCACATCCATGACATGCATGCAAAGTCTGGGCCTGAGTCTGAGGACTTCTGGCTCAGTCCAGACTCTCAGGAGTCTGCTGTGGAACTCTGTTCCATGTTTGTTTATAGTTTTGATCTGTTACTCCATTCCGTTCTGTATTTAGAATAGTTTCTTTCCACCACAATATGTCCAACTGTTTTGGTACCTTAGTCTAACCTTTGGATGTTTGGATTGTCTGATACTCCAGTACAGCCTGTAGGAACATTGTCAATGTTCTGTATTGCCCTCTGGAGTTTTGGTGCCTGGACATTGCCTCAGAACATTTTCTGTAGTATAAAACCCCTTGTACATACATCGTAGCACCTCAGTTCGAATATTGAATCAGATACTCTAAGCCTCCTTCCATTCCCCAATCTTGGAACTCGAGTAAGCATTGGGTATACCAAGTGGTATATGTACCTTCCCTCAACCTCCATTCCACTCTGACCCCTGGATTTCTATCTGGACCTTGTATATGACCTCCAGACTTAGAGAACCAGTCTTAACAGTATACCCAAACTCACACTTGCTCAAGTTCACCCACCCACACCCCAATGACTATGACTACTTGACTTTGCACTCATTCGATGGCAGCAGAAGCCATGGAGTGGGCAGCTGTCACCAATATTCACCAATCAAATGCTCAGATCACATTGGCCAGTAAAAGGCATGCTCTGCCATCTGTTAGCCAATTCCATAGCTTCTCTGCTAGAGGGGAGCCAACCCCCATGCCTACCCAAAGAGCTGGTCCATCCAGCAGATGATCTGCATCAGTACCTCAGCACACTCCAGAATTCCCCAGAGGATACGAGCCTGGTGGTGATGGCCCAGGAGGCAACGATCCTGGAGATGATCACCTGGATGACTATGGAAACAATGATGATGAAGACGAAGACAATAACCCTTTCATAGATGCTCCAGATGAACTAGAGCCACAACTGGCAGTTCTACACAATCTAGCTGCCACAGTCGATTGTCTCTCACACTCTGCCCATAGCTCAGGGGAACCCTCTTCCTCTAGGGCCAAAGTCCACAAACTGGACACTTTTGATGGAACAGATCTGAAGAAGCTCTGGACCTTCTTGGTCCAGTGTGAGTTGTGTTTCCAGGATCACCCAAAGGCCTTCCACCAAGATAGAAATAAGGTTATGTTCACCCAATCATACCTGAAGGGCATGGCCCTTGAGTGGTTTGAACTGGACCTTCTTAATGCTGGAGACCCAGCAGACCATCCCTTGTGGATGGACAGTTGGCTGGACTTCATAGCAGAACTCCAGACCACCTTTGGAACACATGACCCCATCACTGACACCGAGCACCAACTTGGTCATCTTCACATGAAAGAGAACCATTGTGTCAACTGCTATGTGGTAGACTTCAACCATTTAGCCTCTCAGGTCCAAGGTTACAGAGATGGTGCTCTCCATCATCTATTCTATTCCAGACTCCCAGATCACATTAAAGACAAACTCAGTAGGGTTGGTAAACCAACCATGCTGAATGGCTTGCATACATTAGCACAGGAAATCGATGCATGCTACTGGGAACACAAGGATGAGGTCGCTTGTCAGACCAAGTCTTTGGGAGGAAACTCCAGAACCAGTACTGGTAGCAAGCCCAACCCCAGTAACAAGGGGGACAAGCAGAAGTCTGGAGCTCTGTCCTCTACCACCAGTACCCCAGCCACATCTGGCTCTACTTCAAAAGCTTCTAACAATTGGTCAAACTCTGGACAAACCTCTGCCCTCACTAACAAGCTCAGAAAAGATGGCAAATTGACTCTGGCTGAATGAAAGAGACATTTTGAGCAGAACCTCTGCATGTTCTGTGGAAATGCTGGACATAAAGCTAAAGAGTGCCCCAGATCCACCTCCCACACAGCTAAAGCCCATGCAGCCATGGCAACCGAGTCAGAACCCAAACCAACTGCCTCTGCTGAGGCAAAAAAATAGAGAGCAGCTCTCAGAACTCTGCACAGCCTGGGAGTTGTGTTGATACCGACTGTGCACCTGTGGAGGCATGCCTCAATGCATCCCACTGCAAGCATTTCACACTTTTTCATGCCAAAATATGTTGAAAAAATTGAAAGAAGAGATACTCTTTTATTTGGGCTGTGTTCATAGAAAAAATGCAAAGATAATATTTTGTTTTCTTTGTCTTTTCTGTGCAAAAACATCAGTTGATGGTAGTGCTGATTAGCTTCTACACTAATGGGTATTACCATTTATCAATGTTTTGTGATAAGTCATGCAAAGAAAAGAATGTATTATTTTTGCCTTTTCTGTTTGAAAACACCTATCAAAAAAGAGTATCACTTTCTTCAATTTTTTCTGCATATTTTTTCAGGAAAAATTGTGAAATGCTTGCAGTGTAGTGTTGTCATGTGTTGTGGTGGCATGATTACCTGATTTGGCCATGTGCGACTCTGTGGCTGTTTCATTGTCTTGTGCTCATGCCTGCAGCACTGCTGCTGCTGTCACTGCTTCCCTGGTCCATTTTGTTGGGTGGCAACCACTGCAAGTATTTCACAATTTTTCATGCCAAAATATCTTGAAAAAATTGAAGAAAGAGATACTCTTTTATTTGGGCTGTGTTCACAGAAAAAATGCAAATATAATATTTTGTTTTCTTTGTCTTTTCTGTGCAAAAAAATGGTGGATGGTAGTGCTGATTAGCTTCTATGCTAATGGGTATTACCATCAATCAATGTTTTGTGGAAAGTCATGCAGAGAAAAGAAAATATTATTTTTTGCCTTTTCTCTTTGAAAACAGCTGTCAAAAAAGAGTATCACTTTCTTCAATTTTTTCAGCATGTTTTCTGAAAAAAAATTGTGAAATGCTTGCAGTGAACTCCCCCAGAATGCTTGTGGGGTCTCCAAGGTAATATCCAGTGCATTTCTGACTCGTTTTACAGCTTCCAGAGCTTCATTTGGCCTCGAAATGGCCCTGGTGAGTTTCCTGGCAATCTCCACCTCATCTGATAGCATTTCTAGGGTCCATTTTCTCTCATTTTTTGTGGCAGCTGCTCGGGATGGTTCCACAGGGGTGCTCTGAGGGGTCAGATGGGTCATTTAGGTGAATTTTGCCTCACATTTCCACCTCTAACTTCATCCTGACTCATTCCTCCTTCAGATAGCCATAGTTCTTCATCATCACTCATTTCTATAGTCCCAAATGAGAGCTTTCATCATCCTGTTGGTAGGATACCTTCTGCTATATAGATGTTTGTCCCTGGAACTTGGAACTTGACTTTGGGAGTGGGGTGCTTGCTGCACATGCCTCATTTGTGGTCATTTTCAGGGTTTCCATGAACACTTGACTCATTTTCATGGGCAGATGCCCATGAAACAGCTTCATTCTTTCTTGGGCTGTCCTGCCCCATTGCTGCTATGCTCCAGTGCCCACAATTCTGGCATGTCATAGGTTCAGAGTGTATGGTGTTGGGTTCAGTTGCCATGCTTAAGATTTCTTCTTCATCAACCTCAGTGAGCCAATCTGACAGCTCCTCATCTCCACTAGAGTATCCACCATATGTGAGCCACACTCCATCAGGCTCAGAGTTGCTTACCAAGCCACTCGAGTCTTGTGCAACTGTGGCTTTGTCACTTGCCTTCTCATTTCCTTTTCCTGTTGAGTTGCTAACCTTGTCTTTCTCCTTGGTAGCCCTTTCTTTATTTGCTTGGCAGTCTCATGCCATGTGGCCATACTTGCCACAGTTATAGCAGTCTCCATGTATCCTCCTTTATTTCAAATCTCTGGATGCAGTATATGCAGCATCCTTGCCACTTTCATTTGAAGGCTTTCATGAACCCAAGTTTTGGCTGTTGTATGCATTGAGTACAGTCACCATGAGCATGTCTGAGGTAATGACTGTGCCAGTAACCTTCGAGAGGGCCATCACAGCTCCAATCTGGGCCTGGTATGAGTTTGGAAGAGAGCTGATAATGATTGCAGTAAAACTTTCATCTGTCAGTGCCTGATCCATTGAAGCTAACTGCTCTCACATGTCTCATAGGGTATCAAAGTGCTTGTGCATGTCCTCATGCTCTTGGCAGTGCAAGTTTTGCATCCTTCATAGTATCTTGACAGCTATGACTTTGGATCTCTGTTTGAAAAGCTTTGCAAGATGTCAGAAAATTTCCTGTGCCATTTTAAGTCATTTGACCTGTGTGAATAGTGTGTCTGGTAGTGTCCCAGCGATCTGCTGTTTGATGATGGCCTCACCCATTCACCATTTCCTCATTTTGGTTTTCCAAAGTTCAACCTCTTTCTTTTCAGCTGACATCATGGGGACCCAGCTCTCCCCTCTGTTGTCGAGTGACTTTGGATCCTCAGGCTCTGTCTCTGAGCTGTCTAAGTGCCCTCTGAGGCCTCATGCCTCCACTGACCAAATGAGTCTGTCTTTATATGTAACCCAGCTTGTGCCATCTGCTGCAAGCTTCAGCACCCTAAGAAATTCATCTCTGAGTTTCATTTCGAAGGACATCTTGTAGTTCTGCTTTAGGTAGTTTCTCTAGTTCTTCTCTTGGGCACAGTTAGAGCTCAGGGCTCATAACCCATCAGATAGTTGATTCCCCAGTAACTTCCAAACTACTATATTCATATGTACCTGTCAGATAGTCATCAGCAAAACAGCATTTGGCTGTGCAGCACTGTACAGCCACCACAGTGTGCCACAGTGTCACAGGTAGGTCCCCCACTGTACAGTGTCTCTCAACTTTTTAATTACTGTGTTTGAGACCACAAATATATTCTCATACAAATGTATATATCATGAACACATGGTTTCTAACATTAGGAGTGCAATAGATGTCATATTTAGAGCAATATAAACCAAAGAAAATTGCACTGTGACACTGTCCCAAAATGACTGTTTTGCTGATGGTTAATCTGCAGGTGGTCAGTAAAAGTATGGGCTAAATAAAAGGGTGACTTACTCCCCAGTAACTTCCAAGCTACTGAGGAGACTGGGAGAAATTTCCCCCTACAGTATGTACGCTTTTTTGCTTATGTAAGCAACTAACCTCCGCACCAAAGTAAATACTACTAAGAGCAGTTTAATATTCCAACACCTTGCTGGTACAATCTCATGCTATTTGGGATTCACAGTGTAGGGCATGCTTGAGTGTTCATAATGTTCATAACAACTATCCTTCCCCACTGTTGGAGATTGAATCACCCCTGTGTGATGTATATCTGGAGCGAGTTTTTATTTGCTTACATAAGCGCTTAGAGTGCAGTTAGTAGTACATTTTGGTACTGTTTCCTCAGTAGTTGAGTCACTACTGAGGGTATGTTCACACATTCTTTTACCAGTACTTACTTACTGATGACCTGTAGCTGCCTACAGGTACACTAATATAATTTAGTAGTTGAGTCACTACTGAGGCTGCCTACAGCCCTTTTCTACACCCACAGGGCTTTGCTTGATATGCATTTAATTCAAGAATAGGCATGGATCAATGGACAGAAGTAATATTACATCACGATGAATACTGTGGTTTGGCATGCCATGATATGTGCCTAGTTCCCTCCCCATGCCATGTAAAGTTCAATATATTGTTGGGTGCTGTGCCTGGTGCCATAGGTTGCCACATCAGCAAACTGACCCCCTTCTAGACAGACTTGGACAGTACTGGCCACTACACAGATCTTGACAGCAAGGTACCCAACTGCCTTGAACTAGACAAGGCCCCTTAGCCTGTCCTATGGTATTTGCAGACTAGACTAGTCTAGAGACAGTGTTACCAGACTGGACTAGTCTACAGACAGTGTCACCTTCAACTTGAGCTAATTATTCATAATACAACTGGACAGGCTGGGACAGATCTGTCAAGTTCCAGACTAGTAGAGCCAAATGACATTCAATGGATGACTATCTGCAACAAGTGACAACTGATACATTGAAAATGCAACTAGACATCAGGTAAGATCAACATCAAAACCACTCAAGACCATGCCAGGTTCCTGTTTAGCCATGCCATTGCTAACATAATCAGATGACATAACAAGGAAATTAATTACATGACAGCAGATACATACCTTCCAAGTTGGGCCCATCAGATGCAGAGGGTTTGTGTTTTAGCCTGGTGAATGGGGCTTGTGTCACACTTGCTCATTAGCCTGAGGATCTCGACCTAGACAGGGGAGTAGGTAGCGACCCTGAAATTGACTTTGCCTACACCTGAAACAATTTTGTCAAGAACAACTTTGAGCTTTGAGTTCATGAGTTCTAATATCAATCAGTAGTGTAAGAAAGACAAATGGCTGTTGCAGCAATAGCCATGGCAACTCTTGGGACCTCCAGAGAGAAGACCTCTGGGAATAGCTGGCTGACTGAGGTAGAACCACTATAGAAAAAGTTGATGATAAGTCCCATGAGCACCAGATGAGTGAGATTATTGGCATGACCCTAGAGATGAGGGTTAGCTGATAAGATCATAAACAAAAGTTCTTACCTCATCATCAACACCATTCTTCAAGAACAAGCTTCCACTGCCCAAAAGGTGCCTAGCAATCTTGATGTTTTGCTCATGGCAATTTTCAGGATCCCACTGATAGCATTGAGCAATGAACAAATGAGCCTTCTTCCTCAGCCCAGAATGCCAATTCCCAAGATCCTCCCATAGCTAACTGACTGAGTGACTTGGTCACTGACAAGGAACCAAGGACTTACTAGTCTGGTGATGCCTGATGCATGATGTGGCCACCAACCTGTATGGCCACTGACCTGATGAAATTAGATAACTATCAGAATTACTTGGCTTACCCTCTGAGATGTGGAGGTGTCATGTTCAATGCTCAGTGATCGCTTCCTTGATGTAGTTGATGGTTTTGGCATTGAATGCAGAATGCACAGGAAATGCATTGATAGATGCAGCATCACAGTGGGAAAATTGCTTCGCATGGTCTATGATATTGTGAGTGGATGGATCGTAGTATTGCAGTTGTCATGGCTCTGCACCCTCTGTTGCAGGACCAACTGGTTTGGTCTTGTCCATGTCTGATACACCATGGCCATGAATTGCTGTTTCTGTGGCTGACAAATTTTCTTGCAACTTAGCTGGAACCTGAGTAATTGGCAGAGTCTCCTGATCACCAAGCCCTACTGAGGTGACTGACAAAGTCTGCTGCTGCCTGGTTGCTAGTAGCTGCATACTGCTGGGCAATCAAGGCACATGGTTACATTTATGGTGTGCAGCTACAATGTCCTCAGCCTCTTGGGTGGCAGTGGCCAGATTACCTGTATGGGCAAACCATCAGTTGTAATTCCATTATAAAAAAGAAGCCCAATGATGGTTTTGAACCTTGACATGACTGGGTTGGAGCTTGATCATAGCATTCCTGTCGAGGTTGTGTAGCCATGCAATCAAGATTCATCACATCATCGACATGACCAACTACAGGAATTAAGTTAAGTACTGAAATGTAAATGTGCTTCAACATACCTGGTAACTCGCATGATGCTCTGGACAGCCCCTTATTGCCTAAGGTACTGGGAATGAGATCAGACCTATTCAGAAATGGGGTAATGCACCTCGCCTCAGCAATGCTGTGGATGGCAGGGGACAATATGAGGGCTCTATATCTACATGAGAAAGAGGAAAACATATGATGGCGAAGCATCTCCTCTGTGAACCTGTCATCCTCACTTGGAGAGGCTTCATCAATCTCATCACAGGAATCAGTCAATTGACAAATAAATGTTCATGGATTGATAGAAACATACTTGCAGTTCATCTCTGTCATCATGGGCCCTAGGCACTGTGGTAATGCTGTGGCAATTCTTTTTGATGGTGAGAGGTACATCATAAAAGGAAGTGGTGTGCTGTAATCTTGTGGTGCAATCTGACAGGGGAGGATCAGCATTCTGTTCATTGAAGTCTTCAAATTGGAACATTTGCAGAATGCTAGTCTCAGAAGCAACCTGTGAGAATGAGGAATGTGGTAACATGGAGGCCACTCCTGCATCATCCTGATGTTGGGAGGAATGTAGATGCATTTGTTCACCCATAGAGCAGAGAGATGGTGTATGAGATGTTGGCACAGTTGAGGTCCCCCCACATCATGAAGGCCCAGATGAAAAGATTGAAGGGCTCCATGATGATACAGATTTGGATGAGGACTCCAATACCACACCATGGAACTGAGCACAAGGGGGTGCCTGGGTCTGGGCTGCAGTGCCTGCTGACATGTGGGCTTGAGATGGAATGTCCAGTATTCTGAAACTGAATCCTTGGCCAGCCACTGCCAATGAGAAAACTGGCTGTGGGGACCTGGGAGGTGCATGGCTCTGCAGTGAGATCATGTTGGGGGAATTAGAATTGACTTGCCAACAGTGGGAGCCTTGTTCCCTGGCATCTTGGGAGGAAGGGGCCATAGGGTTGATTTGCTTGCCTTGCAAAGCAACATCAATTCTTGAGGGCCATTTTGGTTGTTCCATCTGTATCTGCTCCAACATTTTCATCTGGGCCAATCAACCCCTGTTACCCTTCCCAGAGTGTGTGGAGCGTTGTATGCTGCTTGGTTCAGTGGCAGGGACTTCAGCTATGATGTGAGCCACACAGCTAAGGATCATCATAAATAGCATGCACACCTGGCTGTATTTCTGTTTCATCTGATGCTCTGCAAGATCTCTTGCTGGACAAACTACCACAATCATTCCCAGCATTGCTGTTGCCATCATCGTCCTCATCTTCATAGATGATTCTCCACTTGGCAGCCATTGCAGTGGGAGGAAAGGCAAGGACTTTTCAGGCCACATATGCTGATATAACATTGATGACTGGTGAGGCATGGCTGTATTGTAATTTGCAAGTGGGTACATAATTGTAACACAAGTACACATTTGAGTTACACAATCAGGGAGGCTCAGCAAACAACATGATCTAAGGCAGTACAACACTATTATGTAAACACCATCTGCATGCTGCCATATTGAATTGAAAAGGGTGTAACCATATCCCCATAGTTCACTGGGGCATGCTGGAGAAAAACTGCAGCTTCTGAATGGATGCATCTAGCAACAATGGGATACATGGCACTGGGAATTTTGAGACACATGGGCCATGGTGTGTGCCCAAACCACTTGCATCGGCAGGCCAGGTATTTGGTTGAGCACATTTCTTCCCTTGAGGATTTGACACATCATCCTTGCCCTCTAGGGGACATTTGATGCCAGCACTCCTGGAAGATGTCCCTGTCATCCAGAGCAGGGAGTGACATGAGAGACTGTCACTAGACAGTAATGTGGTGGTGACAATGGGAGGTAGCAATGTGGTGCTAGAGGTGCTACTACAATGTGTGACAGTAGAAACACTCGAATTCTTTGGATAGGGTATCCAACTGCTGTCCAGAAGTCGGGTGAGCATCTTGACCATAACCTTGATAAACATGTGATGTGTGAAAGTCGAGCTGGGCTGCATGGCACCATTTTCCAGCCTGATGGGTAAGAGAAGCTCTTGCCACAATTCCTCAAGAAGAGGGATAAGAGGCCAGAAATATGAGGAGATATGAGGAAGTATGAGTGCTGACCAACCAAAACCTGATTGAATAGTGAGAGTCTTGAGAATGCTGGGCTGAGATATAGTGAAGAGCAGATCGAAGCATTTGGTAAGTGTCTTGGGGGGTTTGGTGGTGCCAAGGGTGTCATACAGGAGACATATTGTGATGAGGATGTAAAAAAATGACTCTAGATCATGGTGGGGTTGATGTACCACCAGAGTCCCAGGTACTGTATGACTGAGCTCTGTGGCCATCCAGGCCCATGTTCCCTAGCACATGTTAGAATGATGTGTGTACACACCAGATGACTTGGGACATACCATACAATGGAGGGGGCTGGCATCAATAGGGGTGTTGGCATCATCTGGGATAGACTCACTGACCATGGGAATGACAATACTATCCTTGCCATCTAATAGATTCTGGAGCTTCACCTTTGTCTCCAAGTCCCTGGGTGACCTGACATAAAGACAGGGCAACATATTCAAACCAGAGCATGAACTCTCACCAGGGGATGCATCCATTCCACATTTCAGAGCTGGAACCACATATCCCCAATCAGCCAGAAGACCATGATGAGTGACTTGAGCCTTGATTTTCTCCTCAAGTCAGGTGTGTTCAGCATCATCAAGTACATTAGACTGCAGAAAGTCAATTCTGCAATTGTCCCCATTCGCTGAGACACAGAGCAACAGGTTGAATAGGCTGATATCCCAATGAAGTACACCTGCAATCTTGAAAGCATCGAAGTGTGCTATCAAGTGGTGAGCAAGGTCCTGTGCTGGCTATAATGGGTGACTCACCCATCAAACAATCAATAAGTCCAACAAGCAGTTCAGCAAGAGAAGAAAAGTCATAGATAGGGTCCCCCTTTGGTGTGGATATCAGACAAGACAGAATGCACAAATGATACTTGCAGTCAGCAGGGAGGGGTCTTTGATCAGCAAGCGAAGGATGTGCATTGACTGATTCAACTTCAAGTTCGAGTCCAGGGGGTGTGGCACCTGAACTTGCTGTTCATGTAGTAGTCATGGGACACCTTTTATTTCACTGTCCTCCAGGATCTTCAGGATTTTGCCTTCAGTGTATCGTCACAATGGATCCACAAAGGAATCCTTAATTATGACCTTCTGCCCCTCCTCTAACTTGGAGAAATCGGTCTGAGTAACAGCACCACTCCACACAGTCATTCCCCGACCATGTAATGACCCAGAGATGAAGAGAAGCTGGTTGACCGAGATGAAGCACTCCTTACCATCCTTTATTATTTGGACTTTCTTTTTCCCTTCCTCAACAGGTGAGATCATAGTGTCAAAGCCAAGTACAACTGCATCACTGAATGTGATACCCAATAGAACACAAAGGAACACCTTGGGGCACTGATGAATGTGGAGGGGATGAGTAGAAATGGAACCTCCCCAGTTGAAGAGTGTGAGAATTATGTGATCACCCAAGATTTGGAGACCTGGCATTGCATATCACCCATCCTGATTCTCGAGCTGGAATATGACTTTTCTGGTGAGTTTGATGAATGAGGCTCTCATGTTATCAGTACTATATCTATTTTTCAGTTCACCAATGACATAGACATCAGTTCTGAGATCAAATTGATGCTCTTCCAGCACTTCACATTTCTTGATGGTAGAATCCTCACAAAGCATGAGGTCTGGCTTTTGAATGGCACCAGAGAACCCACTCAAGGGCTTGTTTGCTCCCTTTCCCATCCATCTTCTACATGAATTTGTGAGCCACAGCAGATGAATGAAGGTTAGTGTGACACTACCTCTTGCAGAGAAAAAGATTGGTTGGAAGGTTGTCAAGTATTTCATTGAAGAATGTGGCAATATTTGCCTCTGAGTAATCATCTGAAAGAGGGTAAGTTTTCCATCAGGAGCAATCCCATAGCTGTTTCTGTTCCAGGTGCTTCAGAATAGTCTCTATGGCAATGCCCAAGAATGCCCTTTCATCGCTGAAAAGGTGTTCTAGAAAACTAACGGTCTTGTCCTTGTGGAGGACCCAATGGATGGACATTGTATCCTTTTGCACTCTAGGATCCATAGATTCACAGTATGCATCCACCAGTTGGTGTGTCTGGTTTGGGGTATTCACAAGCTGTTTGTTGACTACTTAGTTACTGCCACTGGGGACCACCCATAACTGTGCACCAAGGACAGCAAAAGTGGCATGTCATGCTTAGTAAGAAATGTCAGATAATTTGACCAGATCTAAGACTTCGAGTTACACCCACTCTTCCAAGCAGCATGATTTAGAAAATTGAACTATGAATGAGGGATGCAGCACAACGAGTAGAGGTGAGGATGGCAAGATGGGACATATTTGTCAGTCAATCGATGCCATCAGTATAGATTACCACATCATTATTTCATGACTACAGGATAAAAGCTAGGCATGACTACAACCTGAGAGGAGACAACATGTGATATAACTCCTTCAACCAATATTTGTTTAGCCAAAATTCACTCAAAAACTCAGAACTACTCCCTTGTCAAACAAGAATGAGCTTCCTTGCTGAACTTGGGGATTAAATGAACAGGGGAGCATATGTGTGAAATAGGGACAACACTTCCAAGCCTTTCCATGCTTGATTTCATTGCCCTTCTAAGTAAATGCATCCCTGTTACAGTATGAACATTACCCAAACTTCCTGGCTGCATAATGACATCGAAGCATTGGATGTAGGTAGCAAAGTAGTCTGTATCCAATGGGTGAAATATCAGCCTGAGCTGAGCAGCCACTTTTGGAGATTGAATCACCCCTGTGTGATATCTATTTTGGTACGCTTTTTTATTGATTACATAAGCACTTAGAGCGTACACTTTAGAGTACATTTGGGTACTGTTCCCTCAGTAGTTGAGTCACTACTGAGGGTGAGTCTACTATTTACTTAGTATTTTCATACTTACTGATAGCCTGTAGCTGCCTACAGGTACATCTAATATAATAGTAGTTGAGTCACTACTGAGGCTGCCTACAGCCCTTTTCTACAGGTTATGAGCCCCACATAGCACAGAAGGAAAATTTTATTGTAGGGCAACTCGCAGTCGACTCAAACAAAGTGACTACTCAACAGAGTACTACTGTCTTTACTCTCTCGAAGCTATTGGATACTACGATGGATGGATTACCTACCTGAGCTCACACATGATGGGCACAATTGGACAGCTTATGGAAGCTTGGTCCTATGTGCCATTATAGATGACAGCTTGATAGGGTTCCTAGTCAGGTCTGAAACACAGCCAGTACATCCAGCAGAGCTAGATGGTCGAGGTGAGGGTTGGACACCTCGGACCGATGAGGAATGAGATGAGGTTGTGGCATGGCAAGCTGCAGACCAGTCATGGACACAGTGAAATGTGATGGTAAACTACACCATCATCAGCGGTATTCCGGATACCATTTTCAGCTGTATGCTACACCTGAAGTCACCACTCAAAAAGTGGGACTACCTCGAAAAGCACTTTGGTCGAATTCTGAGACCAGAGAGTTGGGTAGCAGCTGAGGAAGGCACACGACAGAGCAGCTCACAGCCCGAGCAGAGTGCGGCTGGTGAAACCGCTCAGAGCACCCAGGATGGCCACAACGAACCAGAAAATCCACCCAGCAAAGAAGAGGGCTTCCCAGATAGTCCAAACGACTGCACTGAGACTCCAACTGGGTACCTGAAACCTGAGGTGGAGATCATAGATGTATGGCAGGCAGATGCTAACCAACCAGTAGCCAAGGTTGGGGTTATCGATGCAAAATGGCATGATGAATGTGCAACCACACTTCAAGCAGCTGATGAGAGGAGTCAGTGCATTGCCGACAAGGTTGCAGAGAGCCGAAGGTTACCTGAGCAGATCTCTGAGGCATCTGAGCCTGCAGACAGTGCCACTAGGTATAGCTGTGGATGCTCTATCAAAAATGCATCTACCAAATCCAATGAGCACATCCCGATGAATGGCACGATGATCACCGACATACCTGATCCTCCAGGGATACATGCTGAACCTCCTGCTCCACATGCCAAATGTTCTACACTATGGAACAAGCTGCCAGTGCAAATATATAGTGGTACAATCACGGAACTCAAGTTGCCATGTATACGAAGCAAGAGGACATCACAACGCCTGCAGTGAACCTGCTGAAGGCACTCCACATGGGATACCCCACCTGATGAGGTCTGGCCAGTGGGGGTGCATAGGCATGCTCAAATGGGTAAAGGGGATAGCACAGACATCAGGTCGACGATGATGAAGCTGGAGATAAGGGCCACGAGCACCCAAATGGTTGACACATGGGAACATGTGGGCAGATGCCCAAAGGAGCCTGATAAGGGAGATGATGGGAGGTACAGCAATACAGTTAGCAGGGACATCATGAGCCTGCATAGCATTGAGAAAGTGCTGCTAATTGACAGAGTGTGTCAGGACAGTGAGCACAAGACAAAGCAGCCAGATGGCTTGCCTGCGCCGCATGGACTACCTCCAAACGATCTCATGCACACTCCTAGGACATTGAGGGTACCCCACCGACACAGTTGAGTCAACATGAACCCAGTGAATGGCAGTGGACTGCAAATGAGAGGCTACAGACACCTCATCCTCAGTGGTCCCATTTCGCTACCTCACAAAGTCTCACAACACGTCTGGAATATCACAGATACATTCTGAAGACAGGACATGCCTCCTAGATGGACTTTCAACCATGATGGATCTTCCAATAGTCAAACAGCAGTCTTGTGGCAGCAGCACGAGACTATGAGGCAAGATGGCAAGCACACTTGGCTCAAGCAACATGGCACACCAGAGCTACTATGGGATTTACCATGGGAATGGACTGGGTGGAACAATTGGGAGAACAGAAATGCAACAAGCAGCAGAACCATCTGCTCGCATGGAGCAGAGACACAGCTGCTGGCTGACAGCAAGTGTCAGCACACACAGCAAGAGGTATCACGGCAGGACGGCCTACCTGCATCGCCCAAACCACGTCCTAATGGCACTACACATGCTCCTACACTCTACAGGGTACCCCGTCGACATGGAAGAATCAAAACGAGAGCTGGAAGTGTCAGCAAGATTCATATGAGGTGAAGCACTCACCACACCCATGCAGCCCCCATACAGCCACTGCAGCTCCTCTCGACGCCAACCAATCCATGCGAAATCGTTGCGGGGGCCTCCCCGACGCTAGGTGTTTGCTATAACGAAGCCGTCGTCACCAGAATCATCCAAACAAGAGGGTATCTGTACCCTGGTGAGCACACTCAAGGTTATGCCACCATTTCACCATTTCGCGCACCCAGGAAACACCGGAAACCCCCCTGGGGTCTTCCAGATACTTATTAGCAGCAGGGGATGCCTCCCAGATGAACTCGGAGCTATGGCGATCCTTCCGACAGTCAAAACAGCAGCTCTACGATCATGGTACAAGGCCAGGAGCGCGCGCACTACAATGCATTTCTGAAACAGGAAGTTGCCACAACGCGGTGTGTCAACACAACCACACAACGCTCATTACACGCATGGACTCCAAGCTCATTCACAGCAGAATAATCACTTGTTTTTTTTGAATTATTGGGTATACATTCATTTGAGTTACATTTTCTGTACTTCTACTTATCACACAGTGGAGCTTCAGGGGGTGTGTTGGAGATTGAATCACCCCTGTGTGATATCTATTTTGGTACGCTTTTTTATTGATTACATAAGCACTTAGAGCATACACTTTAGAGTACATTTGGGTACTGTTCCCTCAGTAGTTGAGTCACTACTGAGGGTGAGTCTACTATTCACTTAGTATTTTCATACTTACTGATAGCCTGTAGCTGCCTACAGGTACATCTAATATAATAGTAGTTGAGTCACTACTGAGGCTGCCTACAGCCCTTTTCTACAGCCACATGACCTGTCATCACTATGTTAGTAAAGCACTATCACAGCACTTGACCATACCCTCAATGCCTCACTGAGGCCAATCACTATCAGGACTGGGACTTAATATGACCATATCATAGAGTCCATGAGGGTGATCACCAGAGGGGGGAAGTGCTCTCAGAGTTTGTGGGGCATCAATGTTTTGTGCCTTGTGATAGAGGAATTGTTGTATATGGATCTTGTACCATATCTGGATGGGATCAAATGGCAGTGGGTAATGGAGGTCCTGAGACATCACACCAGAGACAGGGTGGTTCAAATGATTCTGGGTGCAATGCAGAAATTCCCTGATCACAGGGCGAAGGTCAGGTATTTTGAAAAAAAACAGCAGCATTGTCAATAGTCATGCAAAGAGATGGCTTGGTCATGAGATAAAATGCAGTGGTGATGTTGGAGAAGGTGTGGTGTGGTTTCCGGGCATTGGGGATGGAGTCACTTGCAAGGGCATTGGTGATGACAAAACAATTGAGAAGTGGGCGAGGCAGATTCATGCAGTCACAGAGAGAGCAATTGTTAAAATTGAGCTCGATATCATGCTCCTCCTCTGAGTCATCATCATCTTCACTGGGATTACCCTCATAGTGAGTTTCAAAATATGTAGCAACATCAAAACAGAAGCACTTGTCAGAGCAATCAAGATAACGGGCTATGTGGTCATAGTAGTTTTGATTGTTGCTCAGCCAAGCAGGAACCTTAACTTCTTGAATGTGGGCATGCTCAGTAGCATCAGCAGACCGATGGATGACAGGCCCCAAGCATCAGATGTTGGAGACCATGCTTTGCAGTAGTTCGAGCTTAGGGATCTCCCAGGCATCTCGAACCCCAGCCTGCATGACAGTGTCTTTGTTATCATGAAAGAGTTGCAGTGCATTTGTCAATCTGTCAAGTGAATGATCAGTGAAAACAGGGGCCTGTGTGAGATAGTGAAAGTTGACCAAAGCATGAACTGCAATGAGAAATTGATGGGGAACTGCCCCAGATGCCAATGATGTAGCATTGAATAGCATGGTGGTCACATCCAGTGACTTGCTTCAACTTCAATATGCCATCTTCAAACCCATGATAGCCCACCATGGTTTGGAGGAGACTAAAGCAAAAATCGATCTTGGGAGGAGTGATGACTTCAATACACCATTTGATGTCATGGTCCCAGGAAAAATGGTGAAAGTGATGGAGGGGTTCTACATGAAGGAATTGCAAGGGACAGGACAAGGGCCAGTCCAGCCAACATGGCTCAATGACCCCATTCAAGTGGAGAGTCTTGCAGACCTTCAGAAATGCCTTATAATCTTGCACAGATGACTTCCCAAGTGCCTTGCAGATTGCAGCCAGAGTATGTGACCATGTACATGGATCATGGAGAAATGGGTTGCCAAAGTCCTTGGATATCACTGTTGTAAATGGAGATGATTTTGGATTTGTGCATGCCAAGAGGCTCTGCTCTGGTGTGTCAGTGATATAGGCAGCTAGTGGGGTATAACAGTATCACAGGTTGCTGACAGGATCATTCATCATGATTCTGATGTGGGCAGTGTAGGGAGAGTATCCTCTCCACTAGGTATTTTGTTTTATTTCATTGTTTTTACTTACTGGCCTTTTTTCTTTATCTTTTTACTTCATGTTTGGACATGTTGTGGCTTACATAAGCCCATGCGAGTACTTCGAGCACCTGTACATACTTAGAAATAATAATAGATGTACCACCACAGATGAGACAGATGGAATTCCAAGCCAGAGTGCTTGGAATATTATTTCTCCATTCCTGATGTGCTATAGACATTATCATGAGTCTCTATTGGATTTTTAGGGCACATTTTTGGTCTTTTCACTGCACTCTTGACCCCAACCAGGCAACTCTAGCTCCCTGGGTTGAACTAGGACCCCCCTTCCAACAGGAGACCTCTTGGCATCTCCTCCCACACTCTTTTATCATCAATCTTTACAGTGGCCATTTTTAACAGTGCCAAGACCCTACTCAACACTTGGTGGATGAGCTGATCATGCAGAAGACTTTGGATGTGAGTGTCCTTATGAAAGGACTTGGGAATGGGGAGTAGGGCAAGAAGTAAGTACATATGCATTGAGATCTTGGAGCAAATCTCCAGGGCAATGTTTGCCAGGCTGATGAGAAGAGGATATGCCATTCAATTTCCACTCATTACTGAGATATTCATTTTGTCCGAAGAGAGAATGACACCTAGCACTGTTGCACCTTCAGGAAGCTTATCCTAGAATTATTGATGAGTATGAAGTTGGTCATAAATCAAAATGAGACAAACCTGAATGGCTGAAGTGTGAGCCCCACTAAGCCAATCCTCATATATATGACAGACATGAGTGGCCAACATCCAGACTTTCCATGGGATGAAGGATATATGGGGGGTGAGGAGTGGATGGCTCAATAGAGATTGTAGACACTCAAGGGCTGGGCAATAGAATAAATGAATGGATCACCTGGTGGGGTAGTCTGGTTTCATGTGCTTGCATAACCATGGTGGCCTGCCTGGAAGACTCCACATGTGCCCAAAGTTCCTTGGCAGTTCAGAATGAAAGTGAGAGCTAGTTGATCTTGATTAGGTTCTCTGTCAGTCATGTAAGTAGGAAACTTGAATATTGGTGACTTACTATGTTCAGGGATAACAAAGAGTCAATGGTAGACATACTAAGTCCCAAACACATGCACCATGAAGAAAACTGCCACTTGTCACTGGATGCAAAGGGATAAAATAAGTTCTCTCTCTGTTCCTTGGCATATGCATCTTGCCAGAATGAATCCATGAATGTAGAACCACCAGGAAAGGAGGTACTGCAGCCAGGATGGATGGATGTGAATGATTGCTGCATATCTGGGATGTCCTCAACTTCCATTCTGATATCTCCCATGTTATTGTCAAAGCCCTGGGAACACTGGTCAGAAGGCAGATACAGGGAATCATAGTGATCAACATCCATGTCCATCTGGACATGCAAATCCGAGTCAGAGTGGCAAGATGCATCAGGTAGATCCTGAGGAGACTGGTAAAGTGTCCTCAAGGTGGGGTCCTTATACCAGCCTGCTGCATAGCAGAGCCCCATGGGCTGGTTCATATGCTGAAGCACATTAGTCTCAGAACAAAATTTCCTTCCACACCATGGACACCTAATTTTCTTCAATTTTCCATGATTAGTTTTTGCCTTGGGCATCTTCAAACTTGGGGAGAAACCATCGGGATGTAAGGCTTGAGGCTGAAACTTGACCGTGAGTCGAAGCTTGTCACAGAGGATAAGCGAAGTGTATTATGCTGCCTAACTACATAATCACCACAGTGTGGCTTGTGACTTCATTTACAGTGTTCTCCCCATAACTATCACAATCATGAGCGAGGCAGATATTCCAAAAACCCAGCCTCCTCTCCCACCTGCTCACAAAAGACATGCACTGGATGATCTATTCCATTTATCACCATTCATGATCCTGGGCCACTGCACCATCTCTTCCATTGACTATCCAGGTCCTTCCAGTTCTATCCCTGTGGTTGGTCTAAAGCTGTGATCCAATCACAATGATACTCCAATCAGAGACTGCTTTCTTGATTCACCTGGTCGCCCTGAGGTTCCAAACAAAACCTTTGATGCCCTCAGGAGTGGTGACAACTCAAACAATGATGAACTAGCATGCTCAGGTAAGGTAAGTATAATGGTATGACCTCATGTGATTCCCAACTCAGGTTATGCTCATGGACTCTTGGAAGGACCAAAAGGTGTTCCCAACTGTTCCTTCTCCATGCAGTTCAAGAGAAGCCTATCTCTTGTTAGAGGTAGCCAAGGCAGACTGACATATTTTCCTCACATGTGAAGCTCTCACTCTCCAGATTGTCCAGCACAACATGCTCGTCTTACAGTACAATTGCATGACATTGGAGAGGGCACAAAAAGATATATGCACAGCAGACCAGTTCATCAGGCATGTCCGGCTTACAATTTGGGGAAGCAGTCATACTCCTGCATTCAAGTATGCCATGCAAGAGGACCATTTGCATTTGGCAGGTACATCTGGTAAGTTATCTCACTGGCAGCACTACTCTTCTAACATGGTGACATGGCCCTCAATCCTGTGCAGAGCAACCATTGTACAGACCATCATTTGATGTCAATCTCACATAATTCTTGGCATATTGTATGACTCTGTGTTACTGTTGTAGTACTACCATTGCTTTAACACCATGTATACTAAGTATGAACATCACCAAAACTACATGTAGTCTGCTTGTCTGATACCTCTGAGTTAGTCTGACAAACTTTAATTCAATTCAGTTGAAGTCTTGGCACTCTATTCAGTTGCCTAATGTCAGACATCTGCACTGTCTGAATGGTCTGAGTCATCTGATCCAGACTGTTTCAGACAAAGCAGACTACTTGTTATTTTGCTGATGAATGGCCAACTAATGACTCTGGTAGCCTGTAGGAGTCAGGTTTGACCGACTCTGTAAATATTTACCCAGTGCCTGGCCAGACCCATAGCATGGTCTATCCCAGAATAGGACTGGCTGTGTCCTGGCTGTTTTACTGGAGCCTTGGCTAAATGTGAACTTATGCATTGATGAAATTACACAGTGGCAGCTTCAATGTTTTCACATGCTCTAAAGAGTATTCAAAAGCAAAAATGACACATTTTATTATGATTCAAATTACCATGCTCTCACAAGATTTTATTCCAAGAACATTCAGAATTTTTATTACCAGTCTACATTGGGAGAAACATTAGATATCCATCCAAAGACAATTAAAAATTATATATTGTGTGAATGTCATAAGGTTATTGACAATAATATCTGCCCAATACTCTTTAGAGTGTGAGAAAATATTGAAGCAGCCAATGACAAGTGAGGGTTCAATATTTTCTCATGCTCTAAAGCATATTGGGCAGATATTATTGCCAATAACCTTATGGCATTCATGCAATATATAATTTTCAATTGTCTTTGGATCAATATCTAATGTTTCTCCCAATCTAGACTGGTAATAAAAATTCTAAATGTTCTCAGAATAAAATCTTGTGAGAGCCCATTAATTTGAATCATAATAAAACATTGTGATTTCACTTTTGAATACTCTTTAGAGTGTGTGAAAACATTCAAACTGCCACTGTGTTAGCTCATCAAACTATCCGAGCCCAGCCAGACCCCCACAGGTCCATCCCAGAATAGGACAGACCGTGTCTCGGCTACAGTACTGGAGCCTCGGCTAAACATGAGGGTCGTTTTGCTGATGCATGCAGCTATGCCATTCTTCCAAGTGTTGTCGTGAATGTGAACCTGAACCATCCTAACAACAATGGGGCTACTATGTCTCTCACAATGCAGAGTCCAACAGCTGGTGGTAGAAAAAGGCCATGCCCTTCTGTAGCCAGGGCTGTATGCATGTTCTTGAAGGCCCTATCCAGGAGATTCGGGGACAATCGTCTACTATTCCTGCCTTGGTCCTCGGTCGGGCACTGACATCTGTCCAGTTCAAATGTAGTTCTTGGCATTATTTGCCACAAAACAGAAAAAAAAGGTCTGCTGGAGGTTACGAAATTGAAATGCCAGTAGTAGTGTCTTGTCATGTGTGTATCGAGAGTACTTACTGCACTTTGAGTGACAGCCCTTTTTGACAGAAAATCCTTTTTCCCCTCAATTATTCCATCATCTTCAACGTCATACCCCCGATTCTACCGGCAACGTAAATATGTGCCGGCTTACAGGAACAACTGCTGTACTTCGCAGGATTCGGGTGAAACCCTCCTGTGTTCAGAGGCACACACTGGTATGTTACTGGTGCTGTACGTGAATGTCACTACCAACTGTCTTTTCTTTCCCGTGTACAACGGGTGCAAAGTCAAGGGATAGTTGGACGTACTATGTAGGGCATCGCATGCTAGCTAGGGTGGAGGGCCGTACTTTTGATGCTGAATGCAGTAGGATATTTAAGACATTCGTACAGTACTAATCATAGGATTAAACAGCTGGCCTGGAAGTGACATTGGCCGCGAATGTCAGTCCACATGATTGCTGTAGAAATTGACCGAAAGCCCTTAGAAATGTCACCGATTGTCCAACAAATCCCTGTTGTCACATCGTAAATTGAAGACTACATCACGATCAACATGACGCAAAAAAGTTCTTTTTCTCATAATTAAAGTCATGCCCTGCGGCGTCATCCTATGCTCTGGGAACGTACGTGAATGACCACCACGTATATCGCTCTTGGGTTGTTGCACTATGGGGGTAGGGTGAATTGGTTGACGGGGTGGGTAGATCACGTTTTGCTGTCGAGTACACCATTCGTATGAACTAGAGTCGCATATTCTGTTTGTGCGCCATCATGGAGGCGAGTTCCTCATTCCAGAGTCCCCTCATACCACCAAAAATACACCCTCTTACTTGCGGGACGTACATATGTTTCTGCCACATGTGTTTGGTTCTTGGGGTGCGCCAAGGGATCTGTCGACTAGGGAAGAAGAGGATGGGGGTTACGGATTGGAACGGCGTAACCGTGACGATACGTTCTTGCATCGTTTCCTGCCTTCGAACAGTTGCGCTGACCTGCGCCTCCGAAGACACTGAGATGTGCACGACAAAAGCCTAGCGACGAGCCCCTCCACAAGCTCTCGTACCTCCTTATGTACGTATCTCACCTCCACTCCTCCTTTCCATATTCTCTTGCAGACGTACGGGACTGCATGCATCAACGATGAGACAAATTCCGTCTCTCGCGTGCTGGTTCGACACATCGGCAAGAAGCAGAGCGTGATGACGAACGAGGAGTTACCGATAGATGCAAGATCGCTGATCCGCCCATCTCGCCACTGCGTCAGGCCGATGTCGACGTCCGGAGGGTCAAGGGGCTGGAATCGGCAGATCTGTACCGGTATTCATGTACTATGATCATCATGGATACCCTCAAATGACATACGAACATGTTATCTCTTCCTTCTCGCTTTGCTTCGTTCCTTGCTACGTTGGTGCCAATTTATACCCTCGATGATTTGGTAACCTACCGTGTTACACTCGTAAGATGTCCTTGCATGGTGCATAGATTGGTGTGGAGTAGTAAGAGTACGAAGGTAGACGCACATTCCCTTTCTCAGATACGAGGGGTATCCCTACTGCTCTGGTTTGCGTAGATGGATAAGTAGTTTTTGATGCGGGCGATGCTCTCATATATGTAGGGATACTCCTGAAAGCTTGAGTCAGTTGCTGCACCGACACCGGGCATAGATGACTTACTAGTAGAGAGTTAATTGGGGTCAATGCGAAGTGTGAGCGATCGAACGAAACGAGTTGAACTTGAAAACGAATTACATAAGCTACTACCACGTCCGTCAGGACTCGCCGACACATTCAGTTGGAAAGAATATGACACATTAAATCCAGCAGTACTCGTCACAGGTGCTTGAGCTTAATTCATGCATTTCTTTCTGTCCATCTTCTATTGCATTTAGGTCTGCAATGCAAGAATATCAAAAAATTTCATGCTGGTGCGTCGCGGACGATACTGCGGACTGTGTCAGTACAAAACGCTCGTTGACCAGTTCGTATGGAGACGTTCCTTTACAGGATGCATTCTTAGGCCCACCTGAACTGAGAGAGAAGATCGCTGACCGACCAGAATGGATTAGCTTGCCCACTGAATGTGTTTGATCTTCGCAGCGGCCAGGCAAAGATGGACTTGGTGAATGAGACCTGCGTTTGGGCGTTCCAGAGAAAGTGGCGTAAAGGCGACGGTGTTCCTCTCGGATGCTTGGACTCCGTAAGCGAGTTACGACTGCCACGTGAGTCCTCCGGACTGAACTTAGGAAGGCAGCGCCTCCTTTGAACATGTACCCGCCATTGCACCCGGTGAATACATGCACATATCTCATGGGAAGATGACGTTCTAATAATGCTAATGTCCGACGGTGTTGGCGAGCACAGTGCTAGACAGGCACCCGCGAATCACCTACGCCGAGTATGTAGTCTTGGGCCAACTTGAACGCGCATTGCACACGCAACGATGGGTCAATCGGTAAATCTGTACTTGCGAATGGGCTGAGACTGATCGATTCTTCTTTTTCGACAAACACAATTCAGATATATTTTTTTTAGTACAAACAGGACTACAACACGATCGGCATACTTCTACAAGTTCATTCATCACTGGCACGATTTCTTCTTTGTACAAAACTACAAAACAATGTTGTTGCAGCCAACGTAGACAAGACTGTTCTGTGAAAAAATCAGTGAGGAACCCGCCAGATTACCTGTAGTTATGGGGTACTTACATCCTGGCTGCTCTCGCAGCAAACCGTCTGAGCATTGCAGGAACCAACGAAGCCTGTACAACCAGTCGCAAGCAGGGGTCCAATGACAGGATTGACAGTGAAACCCAAAAGAGCTTTGATCGCCGCAACTCCAGTTGAATCAGCCTGTCTACGCAATATGTCAGTTCATCAGATTCGCAGTTGCGGCACCATGACGCGTACAGTGTAGGTCTGTTTGCAGCACATCTGAGTGCCAGAGGTGCACGAGCTGCCCCCACCACGGGCTTCGATACCCCCTGGAGCAGCCGCAGCGAGGGAAGCGAGGGCATAAACTGGGAAGAGAAGAGCAGAAGCGCGAATGTACATTTCGAATGAGTTATGAGTATTGGTGGTAAGCTGGAGATTGGAGATCGAAGACTTGACTGAGGAATATAGGTCTGAATGGGAGGCATTTTATACCCTTGGGACGAGAGTGAGTACTTGTTTGCTCAACGAGTGATGTCATGGCGGCAGACCATATACTTGACATTTCGGGCAGCGTGACTACATAGGGCTAGATTTGTTTTTCCACGTGTTCTACGTGCGGGAGGGGATTTCAATGGCAAGCTCTTCAGCATACGTGACTACCCCTGGATGCTATATCTCATAGTTGATGGCCGCCCTCGATTATTCCCACTCCAAATGGTCATTGAGGAGCAGACAGGAAGGTAATTGAAATCCCTGCCCTCCAATTCGCGCTGGCTTTAGAACGCGGGACCCATGTCCTGTGCTTTGATCGAAGAGCAGGCTAGCTTGAAGGCTGATGCCAAGGTTAGTCTTCGACGGTGCTTCATAGTCAATCACACCCCAATATTGTCAAGACTCGAACTAGGCACAGCATGCTGGAGCGATTTTGTGCTCATTGGAAGTCACAGGTGGTGGCACACCAGTGTTCATGACGTCCATAGCGTTCTAAGTCCGTCAGTCACCCCATGATGATCTTGCTTGGTAGGTGTTTAGTTGCGGATTGGCGTGGATCGCCGGAGGCAATCTTATGTCACAATGAATATGTTGGCATTCAACGGTCACGTGTCGAACGCGTCAGTACTTAAGCCTTAGTTTGTACACGTTTGTCCCTCAGTTGTTTGTCTACACAACTGAGGTGAGTGTTGTTAGCCCCTGAGGGTGCCATTGTACTTATATCATGTTGTAGTCGTACGGGTTCAGGTACGACACTAATACAGTTGTTTGTCTACACAACTGAGTTGTATGGGTTCAGGCTTCTACAGGTTATGAGCCCTTGCTTCACCTGAACTGTTATGTGCATTAGACCTTACAGCATTATGCATATAGCCTGCTTTTCAGTTGCTCTTGTGCATATACCTGCCTTCCTGGCTCACATCTCGCTTTTCATGCCTGTACTGTCTCATCATGGGCAAGTTAGATCACATCCTGGAGCTAACTGATGCTTCTGCCTTCTTCAAGTGGAAGGTTCAGGTGAAGTTAGCCTTGGGTCGTGAAGGTGTATACAACCATGTTAGTGAAGGAACCGATCCGCTCAGTTATACTGATTATGCCTCTACTGTTCCTCAACCCACAGACCCAGCCAAACTTACTGGGAAGGAATGAGCAGCAATCATGACTTGGCTGAAGGATGATGCCATTGCCAAGGATATTTTATGCTGCTGCCTGTCCCCCTCTGTCTTATGCATTGTTCCCCAAACTGATTCCACGACTGCTCAGGATGTTTGGAAGTTTCTTCATATGTGGTTTGATCACATAGATGTTGCCTCCCAACACCTCCTTCATGCTTGTCTCTGGTGACTCCAAATGAAGGATGCCCATGATGCATCCCATTATCTGGGTGAACATGAATCAATCTGTCATGACTTACTCCGAATGGGGGCGCCTTACTCTGACAGTGAAGCTGTCTTTTTGCTTCTCAATGGTTTACCCTCCACTGGAACCTGGCCAACATTTCGTCTCATGCTACAACATTCTTGTGGCAGTGCACTGGCACCAAACACCATGGTCATGTCATCCATCAGTGCCACTGGCAGCATGCCAGCCACCACTGGCTCTTCCATTTCTGCAGTTCTGTCTACTGGCTCAATGACTTTTGAAAGCATTTCAACAGAGATAGCAGCTGAGGCTCACCGTATTATTCATAGCACTTCATCACAGGCTGCAGTTGGCTCTGAGTATGCTCATGTAGCGACCTCTTCGACCACTGTTCCAGCTCATGTAAACCCTGTGATGGGTCTATGCAAGACACACAACAACCCATCAGGTACTTACATATTGTGATACACCACTGGGTGATGGTCTTATCTGTGGGGCATCTAATCACAATCGTCCTCACTGCTTTAAACCTGGTGGGGGCATGGCAGGTCAGTGACCTTCCTGGTGGAGGGGAAATAAGGAGAAGGATACTTCAAAACCTGTGGCACCCCCCCCCCCCGCCTGTTTCAGCTGCTGCCACTACTACTCCTACAGCACCAACCACTCCACCTGGCATTGCAGCAGCAGCTCTACCACCATCCACTTGGGACCTCCATCCGGGTGACCTTACCTGTGCAACGGTCACTGAACTCCCCAATGACGATGCTTCTCAGCCTTCAAGCACCCTCCTTTCCTGTCTGGGAGACATACCCTATTCCAGTCTTCTTGACTCGGGCACCTCTCGCACTCTCATCCATGATCACACTTATTTCTGTTCCTATGTCACTGATGACTCGGTCAACATTTGTACTGCAAATCATGGTTGGCTCACAACATCAGGCCATGGCGAATGTTTGGCTTACCTGACAGTCAATGATACCCATTACTGCCTCAGGTTAACTGACTGTCTACATGCGCCTCAAGCAGCCCTTAATCTCATCTCTGTCAGTAGAATGCTGGAACGAGGCTGGCATTGTGCCTTTGAGGGGTCCCCCCCCCTGCTGTGACCTTTCGTGTCGTGGTCAGTCCCTGGGGTCCATACCTCTTCGCTCCAACCTGTGTTTCCTGGATTTAGAGTTTGTTCGTTTTGATGCACCTCTACCTCTCACTCTTATGCCGACCCATATGTGCCTAGTTCCCCGTTCCGCATAAAGTTCAATATAGTGTTACTCCCCGTGCCCATCTCAGGTTGCTGTGTACATCTGTGTTCATTACACTATGCCATATTTCCAAATGTTCTCGTGAAAACTGGACCTGAACTAACCTTGCAATGGGGCTGCTAACATGTTTTTCATGATGTAGAGACGACAGCCGGTGGCCGACAAAAATCATGATCCATCACGTGCGTCTATAGCCGGTGCTATACGCACATTCTTGGAACCCCTGTCCCGGAGATCCGGAACTACTATATTTTATTCTTCTCCTATTCCCTGGTCGGGCATGACCATTTCTGCCATATGTAGTTCATCGCGCTTTTTCCCTCAACCCCATCCAAGAAAGTCACCTAGATGTAATTTCTTAGTGTCTCATCGTGGACAGAGCAAATATTCACGGTGAGTGGCGCATCATTTCGCAAAAAAGTTTTTTCTTCTAATTGGACCGTCATCCTTTGACGTCACACTTTCCATTATGTACATACCGCCTTCAGGAACACATAAGTACATCTTCAGCATGAACGAGGTCATCCTTGCATCCCCCTTGTGTCCGCAGGCACACAGTGGTGGGTCACTAGTACAGTACGTCCTGGTCACTGCCATGGAGTAAACTCTTTTGTTCATGCAATGTGGAGAAAGCGTGCGAGCCAAGAGATTGTTGGGCGTATGTAAGGCATCGGACGTAAGCTAGAGTGGAGAGTCGTGCAGCCGTGAGTGCGGGAAGGTAGACATTCATTCAGTGCCAATCATAGCATTCCAAAGTGGGCCGCGCAACAGTGTTGGCTTCGAATGTCAATCAACTTACTTCCTGCGGGAATTCCTCAAAGGCTCTTCGACATGGCAGGGAATGTCGACCCCCATTGCTACTCCGAAAATTCATCACGACGGAAAAATTCTTTTTCCCGCAAGTAAGACCATGCCCTTCAACGTTATCCCATTATCCTCTGGGCATCATTGCTATCGCCGCGTTATCATTCTGGGGTTGTTGCACCATCGGAGTACGGTCAACTGGTTGACACTCAATATTTTTTTTGCTGTCGAGTACGTGGTGTCACATATTCTCTTTGCGTGTAATCACGGAGATCTGTTCCTCATTTCAGCGTCCCATCGTCAATGTCAGTACGTATTATATACACTCGTCGTTCACGTGCCAGGCCCAGTGCCTTTCTTTCTAGGGCTGAATTTTTTCTGGAAGATGGGGTTATCTCCACCTGCACCAATATTGAAAGAAAAGATCGCCGACTGACAGAAATGGATAAGCTTGCTAAACTAAGTGTTTGTGATCTTCGCGTCGCCAGTCCAAAAATGGACGTAGCAATGAATGGAGCCCACGCATGAATGCTTTCAGAGAAAGTGCAATGCAGGTTGCTGTGGTCCTCTCGGACGCTCATGTAAAGTCGGTAAGTTAGTTGCGACTTGCATGCAACACCGTGCGAGTCCCCTGAACTGAACTTGAAAAAGGCAGTGCCGCTTTTGGTTGTGTACTTGTTCTTGCACCTGGGCAGACGTCGTTCAAAAAACGAAGCTGGAGGTGTTGGCGAGCATCGTGCTCCTCCAAGACTGACACCCATCAATCACCTCCGCCAGGTATGGAGTGTCCGGCCAACCTGAACAACTCGTTGCATGTACAGCGATAGCCAACGGGTAGGTCGGCTGCAAAGGGTATACGTTCAACCATTACGTCTTTGAACAAACACGCACGATTCAAGACAAATGTCTTTGGGTACAAACAGAACTACAGGGAAGATCGACATCCTTATAACATAAGATTATTGACTCGGTTTCTTCTCAGCACAAAACTACAAAGCGATATTATTGCAGCCGACATAGACAAGGTTGTCCTATGAAAATTTTCACTGAGGAGCCTGTGATGTTGTTTGTGGTTATTGGGATACTTACACTCTGACCGCTCTGGCAGCAAGTCGTCTGAGCAGTGCATGAGCCAACGAAGGCCGTGCAACCGATCGCAAGGACGGGTCCAATAACGGGATTTACTGTTACACCCAAAGGGGCTTGAATGGCCGTGGCACCAACTGTATTGGCCTACCCACTTCATACTCGGTTCATCAGAATTGCAGTAGTAAGGTGGCAAGCAGGCCTGTAATACGCACAGGGAATGTCTGCCCGCAACACAATTCAGTGCCAGAGGCGCACGAGCCGCCGCCGTGGGCCCTGATACTCCCCCGGAGCAGCTGCAGCGAGGGTAAAGACCAGGAAGAGAAGAGTAGAAACGCGAATGTACATTTCGACTGAGTTGCGAGTGTGGGTGCTGAGCTAGAGATGGGAGACTCTGCTGGGGGAACATATGGGCTCTGAATGGCAGGCATTTTGTACCCTCAGGATGGAAGTGAGTACTCGAGTCATGATGTCACGATGGCAGACGATATGTTTGACTTGTCAGGCAGCTAAAGTGGCGCTGTATCGCTAGATTCACTGTTCTAACGTGCGAGGGGGGATTACAACTTGTCAGTGGACGTGGCCGCCCCTGGACATTATGTCCGATAGTCGATGATCACCCTTGATCATGACCACTCTAAATGGCCCTTAAATAGCAGGAAAAGAAGGTAATCTGATTCACGAGTGGTGGCACATTTGAGAGTTCATAATATTCGCAACGACCTGCGTCTGTTATCACTCCCCATGTAGCTTTGCTTGGTACAGATGTAATATTACGTCACGATGAATACTCTACTACCATGGTACTAGCCTATGTGCCTACTTCTGTCCCCATGCTGCGTAAAGTTCAGTGTAGTGTTGGGCGCTCCACCCGTCGCATGTCGCCATGTAGCATCTGTTGTCCAATGCCGTTCTTCCAAGTATTCTTGTGAACCACGAACCTGAACCATCCAATGAGGCTACTATTCCGACAGCTGGTGGTAAAGAAAGGTCATGACACACCGTGCCCCTCTATAGCCGAGACTGCACGCACGTTTTTGAAGGCCCTTTCCTAGATATGCGGGGACAATTCTCTACTATTCCTCCCTGGTCCTCTGTCGGGCGTTGGCACCTGTCCCAAATGTAGTTCTGGGCACTTTTTGTCATGAAACTCCTTCAAAAAAAAGTTGGCTGAATGTTACGAAATGCAAATTCTCAGCGTCTTGTCGTATGTCGAGAGTCGACCCTTTTTGACAGAAATCTCTTTCCCCCCTAATTATTCCATCACCACGCTCCCAATTCTACTGGGTCTATGTGCCGAACTCTAGGAATGCCTACTTCCCAGGATGAGGACCGTCAGCTTATCTGTGTATCCCTCCTGTATCCAGTGGCACGTCGCGGTCTGTTACTTGTGCTGTACATGATTGCCTGTCACTGCCATGAAGTAAAATGTCTTTTCTTTCAATCTGTACAAGGTGTGTGAGTGAAGAGATGTTCGGATCATCAGACACAACCTAAGGTGGAGGGTCGTACTTTTGATGCAGCCGTGAGGGCGGTAAGGTGTTTAAGACATTCGTCCATGGTAATAATCATAGGATTGCACAGCAGGCCTGACAGTGACGTTGGCCTCGACTATCAATCAACAAACTTGCTGTTGGAATTGACTGAAGGCCTTTCTAAATGTCACTGATGGTCAATCCGTGTTGTCACGTCATAGAGTGAAGACTGTATCATGATCATCATGACGCAAAAAAAAGTTATTTTTCTTATAAGTAGGATCATGCCCTTCGTCGTCATCCTCTTATGCTCTGAGAACATACGTACATAGGCGACCTCCTCGTATATCGATCTGGGATAACTGCACTATGGGAGTGGCGTCAACGGAGTGACAGCGTAGCCCACTCGGCATATGCTTCTGCGGTCATGTACGCCATTTGTATGAACCAGCGTCACATATTCTGTTTATGCACCATCATGGAGGTGAGTTGAGTGCGTTTATACAACCAAAAATACGAACTCCTCTCACTTACCCATGTCCGCCACCTGGATTCCAACCTTTATTCTCGCCATGGACATCTGCTTCTGGGGTCCTGTGTGGCTATTTCCGACAACTGACAACTCAAAACGGCTTTTCGGCATACTTTTGAATACCGCTGTAAGTGTTCGAACGATGGGATGGGAAACAAGTTGAGCTTGAAAATGAATTACATAAGCTACTACGACTCGCCGAGATATTCGGTTGGAAAGAAGAATATGACACAGTAAATCCAGCAGTACTCGTCACAGGTGCTTTTGAGCTTAATTCATGCATTTCTCTCTGCCCATCTTCTACGGCATTTAGGTTTCGAATGCAGGAATATCCAGAAATTTTATGCTGGCGCGTCGCGGACGATACTACGGGCTCTGTGTCAGTACGAAACGCTCGTTGACTAGTTCATAGACGTTCAGCAGGATGCATTCTTAGGCACACCTGGATTGAGAGAGAAGATCGCTGACCGACCAAAATGGATCAGTTTGACAACTTGACAACTGAATGTGATTGATCTTCGCAGCGGCCGGCCAAAGATGGACTTGGTGAACGAAACCCGTGTCTGGGAGTTCCAGAGAAAGTGGGGTAAAGGTGACCGTGCTCCTCTCGGATGCTTGGACTCCGTAAGTTAGTTACGACTACCCCATGAGTCCTCTGGGCTGAACTTGGAAAAGCCAGCACCTCTTTTGAATGTGTACCGCCGCTGCACCCGGTGAATACATGCGCATAACGGTGTTCGCGAGCACAGTGCTTTTGCAAGACAGGCACACGCGAATCACATCCGCCGAGTATGTAATATTGAGCCAACATGAGCAGCTCGCTGCTTGCACAACGTTGGTTGCTTGGTGAGTCTGCACTTGGAAACGGGCTCACACTGATCGATGCATCTTTCGATAAACACGATTCACGATACGTCATATTTAGCACAAACCAAACTACGGCACTATCGGCATACTTATACAAGTTCATTCATCACGGACACGATTTTCTCTTTGTACAAAACTACACAGCGATGTTGTTGCAGCCAACGTAGACAAGATTGTTCTGTAATACCATCAGTGAGGAACCCGCCAGATTACCCATAATAGGGGTGCTTACGTCCTGGCTGCTCTGGCAGCAAACCGTCTGAGCATTGCAGGAACCAACGAAGCCTGTACAACCAGTCGCAAGGAGGGGTCCAATGACAGGATTGACGGTGAAACCCAAAAGAGCTTTGATCGCCGCAACTCCAGTTGAATCAGCCTGTCCACGCAATATGTCAGTTCATCAGATTCGCAGTTGCGGAACTATGACACGCACGCTGTAGGTCTGTTGGCAGCACATCTGAGTGCCAGAGGTGCACGAGCTGCCCCCACCACGGGCTTCGATACCCCCTGGGGCAGCCGCAGCTAGGGAAGCGAGGGCATAAACTGGGAAGAGAAGAGCAGAAGCGCGAATGTACATTTCGACTGAGTTATGAGTATTAATGGTAAGCTGGAGATTGGAGATCGAAGACTTGACTGAGGAATATAGGTCTGACTGGGAGGCATTTTATACCCTTGGGACGAGAGTGAGTACTTGTTTGCTCAACGAGTGATGTAATGGCGGCAGATCATGTACTTGACATTTCGGGCAGCGTGACTACATAGGGCTAGATTTGTTTTTCCGCGTGTTCTACGGGCTGGAGGGGGATTTCAACGGCAAGCTCTTCAGCATACGTGACTACCCCTGGATGCTATATCTCATATTGATGGCCGCCCTCGATTATTCCCACTCCAAATGGTCATTGAGGAGCAGAAAGGAAGGTAATTGAAATCCCTGCCCTCTGATTCGCGCTGGCTTTAGAACGCGGGACCCATGTCCTGTGCTTTGATCGAAGAGCAGGCTAGCTTGAAGGCTGATGCCAAGGTTAGTCTTCGACAGTGCTTCATAGCCAACCACAACCCTATATCGTCAAGACTCAAACTAGACGCCAAACATTGAAGCGACTTCGTACTAATTGGAATTCACGGGTGGGGGCACACCAGTGTTCATAATGTCCAGAACGTTCTAAGTCCGTCAGCCACCCCAAGATGACCTTGCTTGATAGGTGTTTAATTACGAATTGGCGTGGATCGCCGGAGGCAATCTTATGTCACAATGAATACTCCACACATCCCAGGGTATGTGTGCCTGGTCCCCATTCCCGTAAAGTTGTTGACTCCCCGTGCCCATCGCAGGTTGCTGTGTAGCATCTGTGTTCATTACACTATGCCATATTCTCGTGAAAAGTGGTCCTAAAATATCCTTGCAATGAGGCTGCTATGTGTGTCATTGTATAGAGACCGACTCACGTACCTCTATAGCCAGTGCTATATGTTCTTGGAACCCCTGTCTCGGAGATCCGAGAACTACTATCCTTCATTCCTCTCCTAGTCCCTGGTCGGGCTCAGCCGTTTCTGTCATATGTAGTTCATCGCGCTTTCCCCCTGAACCTCCTTCAAAAAAGTCTCCTAGATGTAATTACCTAGTGTCTTGTCGTGCATAGAGCAATGCACAGTGAGTGGCGCGTCATTTCTCAGAAAAGATTTTTCTTCTAATTGGACCGTCACCCTTTAACGTCACAATTTCCATTATATACCGCTTTCAGGAACGCATAAGTACTTCTTCAGCATGAACGAGGGCATCTGTGCACCCCCCTTGTGTCCACAGGCACACAGTGGTGCGTCACTAGTAACGTACGTCCTTGTCACCGCCATGGAGTGAACTCTTTTGTTCACGCAATGTGTACAAAGCGTGCGAGCCAAGAGATGGTTGGGTGTACAGTCGACTCCCTTATAACACATACCCCCTCGGGATAGGCCCAAGGCTATGTGTTATCAGAGAGTATGTGTTGTTGGGAAAGTCGGCTATTGCCGACTTGAACTTGGTTAGTTAACTACGGGAATATAACTCTAGTACTCATGTAACCTAGAAATGAGCTCAACCTTTTCACATGATCAGAGGCATCATCCAAGGTCTCCACTACCTGTTCTTCATCAACCAGATTACTACCACCATCTAGCCACTCCTGTCAACCTCAGAAATGGGCCAGTCAGCCTTTAACTTTGCTGTAAGCTTGGTCTTCCCATCCCGAATCTGATATCAAAGCTGTGCTAAGTCCTTTTTTAGAGTATTGAAAGGTTTCATAATGATAGCAGCTGCAAAATTGGGTGAGATAAAATTCAAAATTAACATGTAAATGGTCATATTAATACAGGTCAACTGCCTAATAAAGTATTTATTTCCCACGATGTATGGGTTTTGACCACCCAAAAATTGTATGTGTTATGTGTTATGAGAGAGTTATGGGTTATGGGGCAAAAATCACTGCATACCAACTCGGGAAATCCAAATATGTATGCATTATCAGGGAGTATGGGTTTTGCAAGGTATGTGTTACAAGGGAGTCGACTGTATGTAAGGCATCGGATGTAAGCTAGAGCGGAGAGTCGTGCAGCTGCCGTGAGCGCGTGAGCGCGGGAAGGCAGACATTTATTCAGTGCTAATAATAGGATTGCACAGTGGGCCGCGACACCGTGGCTTCGAATGTCGATCAACATACCTCCTGTGGGAATTCCTCAAAGGCTCTTCGACATGGCAGGGCAGGGAGTGTCGACCTCCATTGGTACCCCGAAAAGTCATCACGACGAAAAAATTATTTTTCTCGCAAGTAAGAACATCAACGTTATCCTCTTATCCTCTGGTCTAATTCAATGCCGAACAGGACACGCCTTCACAGGCGAATACTACTCCTCGTTTGTCCCTTCAGAGGTTATCTCTTGTCCATGCGGCAAACACATCCAAATGCGAGAACATATCCTCGCAACGTGCCCTTCCTTTGAGCCCAACCGCAACACTCTACGCTCTATTTCAGAAGACCTCGTTATAACGGATATCCTAGGAACAGAGAAAGGAATCGAAGCCCTCTCTGATTTCCTCAAGGAAACGGACGCCTTCAAGAAAACGAGAAGAACCGACCCAAGCCAAACCAATACGGCGCCGTCCTCAATACCAGAGTAATGCCATTCCCCTTTCTTTTAGATTTGTTTTACATTCACGTTCACGATATATAATACATCTTTTTGCTATAAATTCGACAATACCCGTACATACCCCCACGTGCTAACTAGTAACTATACGTTCTACTCCACCATTACCGTTTGGTAATACATACACCACAACTTACTCCACGGGCCTATGGGCACCGCGTCTTAGTAGTAGCCTACTTGTTGCGGTATATAAATATAGAAATTCTCTCTCTTATCCTCTGGGACATGCTATCGCCGCGTTATCATCCTAGGGTTGTCGCACCCATCGGAGTACGGTCAACCAGTTAACACTCAATATATTTTTCTGCTGCCGAGCACATGTGACATGGTGTTACATATTCTCTTTGCGTGTAATCACGAAGATCTGTTCCTCAGCGTCTCCTCACACAACAAAAACACATCTTCTATTGGCTTACCCTTCTACCCCATCCAGATCCCAACCTTTGTTTTCGCCATCGACACCATCAACCCGAACCTCCACTTTGACGTCTTCGTCACTACAACCTTTTTCCTCACCGTACCTCCACTTTTATTACAGAGCGCCTGCCTCACAATGAGATCGATGGCAGGGATCATCATGGCATGCACATTTCCGCTGCATCCAAAAAAAGAGTCTGCTGAATGCTACGGGATGTGAAAGCCTAGTGTCTTCCCATGTGTGCATCGAGAGTACTGCACCTTGAGTGGCGGCCCGCCTTCACAGAAAATCCATTTTCTCCATAATTTTTCCATCACCTTCGACGCCACACCCCTGACTCTACTGGGACCGTATACAGATATGTTCCGGCCTCCAGAGACACCTACCTGACAGGATGAGGGTGCCAATCTGCATCTCTCTTGTATTCAGAGGCACGTGGCGTGTTACTAGTACTGTACGTGATTGTCACTGCCAACTATCTTTTCTTTCATGTGTACCATAGGTGCAAGTCAAGCGATAATTGGGTGTATGTAGAGGATCACACGCCAGCTAGTATGGAGGGTCGCACTTTCGACGCACACACCATCCAGGCTCTAACATTTGTTCTCGCCATCGCCACGATCAACCCGATCCTCTGTTCCAACGTCCTCTTCGCTACAACCTTCTTCCTCACCAACATTGCACTTCACATCAGACTCGGTTTCTCCTTTTTCGTGCAGCGCCCACATGTCACAGGGATCGTATATTCCTGTTACATGCGTTTTGGTTCTCGGTGTGCGTCAAGGATTTGTGAGGCCAAGCCAACAAGGGAATAAGAAAAATAGGACTGCGGATGGGAATGGGCACAGCCGTGACAAGACGCGGTAAGTCTCACCCCATCTTCTTGCATCGTATGGTTGTTGACAATTACACTGACTGCACTCCACAGAACAATCAAGTATACCCGATGGCATCCTTACTATGACCCCCTCCACACCCCCACCTTTACCACGTCATCCTGCCCTTCCACATTATTTCGCAGATGCACAAACTCAGGCTTGCTGTGCGCAAATGATGGGACCAGTTCCATCGCTCGCATGCTTGTCGACACATCAGCCAGATGCAGAGACAGCTGACAGACATGCTGCCGATGCGCAAGGTGGTGTATGATTTAGTGGGAATTGAGAGCGGCGGAGAGAACACGACGATGAACCAGGGGCTACCGAATTCAACGTCGCTGGTCGTCCACCTCGCCAGTTCCCTCTCAATATCCGGAGGGTTCGTGAAGGACTTGTGAAAGCTTGAAACTCGGAGTAACTCAGTGTTCCTGCACTCCAGGGCTAATATAGCGAGTCGGACAATAATATTCGAGGAAGTCGATTCCATGGAGGAATTTGTTTAAACTACTGTCACTACCGCAAGCGAAACCGTGGAGGTATTCTGCTCGTTACAGTGTTTTGCCACTTTCACATGGCAACGACTTTATTGAAGTCGCGAATTCTTGCTATGCATTTCCATGCCATTGAGGAGCAGGAATTTCATGCTGATACGCCGCGGACGGTATTGGGGGCTCTGTCAATGTCAGTACATATGATATACATCGTCGCTCATGTGCCAGGCCCAACGACGTTTTTCTTTCTAGGGCTGAATTTTTTCTGAAAGACGGGTTTGTCTCCACCTGCGCTAATATTGAAACAATAGATCTCCGACTGAGAGTAATGGATAAGCTTGCCAAACTGAGTGTTCGCCAGTCCAAAAATGGACATAGCAGTGGATGGAACCCGCATATAGATGCTTTCAGAAAAGTGGAATGGAGGTTGCTGTAGTCCTCTTGGACGCTTGAAGCCGGTAAGTTAGTTGCGACAGCACCACGCGAGTCCCCTGAATTAAACTTAAAACAGTCAGTGCCTCTTTTTGTTGTGTATCCGCTCTTGCACCTGATGAATACTCACCTACATCCTATGGGCAGATGTCGCTCAGAAAATACGAAGCCAGAGGTGTTGGCTAGCATTGTGCTCTTCCAAGACTGACACCTATCACCTTCGCCGGGTGTGGAGTGTTCGGCCAACCTGAACAGCTCGTTACGTGTGCAATGATAGCCAACCGGTAAGTCTGCGGCTGCAAAGGGTATAAATTCAACCATTTTGTCTTCGAACAAACACGATTCAAAATGAATGTTCTTGGGTACAAAGGGAAGATCGACGTCCTTATAACATAAGATTATTGACACAATTTCTTCTCGGCACCAAACTATAAAGCAATATTATTGCAGGCAGCATAGACAAGGTTGTTCTATGAAAAATTTTCAGTGAAGAGCCGGTCATGTTGCCTGCAGTTATTGGGATACTTACACTCTGACCGCTCTGGCAGCAAGTCGTCTGAGCAGTGCATGAGCCAACGAAGGCCGTGCAGCCGATCGCAAGAAGGGGTCCAATAACGGGATTTACTGTTACACTCAAAGGCACTTGAATCACCGTAGCACCAACTGTATTGGCCTGTCCACTTAATGCGTCGGTTCATCTGGATTGCATTAGTAAGGTGGCAAGCAGGGCTGTAATACGTACAGCAAAGGTCTGTCCGCAACACAATTCAGTGCCGGAGGTGCACGACCCGCCACCGCGGACTCTGATACCCCTTGGAGCAGCTGCAGTGAGGGAAGCGAGGGTAAAGATCGGGAAGAGAAGAGTGGAGGCGCGAATGTACATTTCGACCGAGTTGCGAGTGTGAGTGGTGAGCTAGAAATAGGACACTCTGCTGGGTGAACATATGGGCTCGGACTGGCAGGCATTTTGTACCCTCAGGACAGAAGTGAGTACTTATCTGCTCAATGAGTGATGATGTCACGATGGCAGACGATATGTTTGACTTGTCAGGCGGCTAAGAGTGCCACTGCGGCGCTAGGTTCGCTGTTCTAACGTGCGAGAGGGGGATGTCCGTGGACGTGGCCGCCCCTGGATGTTATGTCTGATAGTCGATGATCACCCTTGATCATTCCCACTCTAAAAGACCCTTAAATAGCAGGAAAAGAGGGTAATCTAGAAGGCTGATAGCGCTGATCTCTGGCTTTGGGACGCAGGTACTGTCTCCCGTGACTTCATCGAAAAGCAGCAGCCAGGCTTGGCGGTGGATGCCAGGGTTAGTAGCTGAACGTGACATCCTTCGTGTTCTACCACGTCTTTACGTTGTAGGGGTAAAATTAGGCACAACTTGCAGGCGCGGTTTCGTGCTGTTTGGGCTTCACGAGTGGTGGCATGTTCGAGCGTTCACAATACTCACGACCTGCGTTTGTTACCACTCCCCACGTGACTTTGCTTGGTATGGATGCAATATTACGTCACGATGATTACTCTACTACCATGGAAGGTCGTCAATTTGTGGCATGAAGAGTGTATCTTATTAGCAGGGCGAATTTGGGGAGAGTATAAACGCGCGCAGCGTCTGCACCCTGTTCTGCCCCTCCACGTCTCGTCTCCTGGTCTTCCGCATCATTTACGTTACCTTTTACCTTAAGGTTTGTGTCTCCAGGCTGGCAAGGTATTTACTCTTGTTGATACCTGAGCTACCTTTTGTAGCGTAAGTCAGCTGAATTTATCCCATCCCATCCCATGGTACTAGCCTATGTGCCTAGTTCTGTCCCCATGCCGCGTAAAGTTCAGTATAGTGTTGGGCGCCCGCCTGTTGCAGGTCGCCATGTAGTAGCTGTTGTCCAATGCCGTTCTTCCAAGTATCCTTGTGAACCGCGAACCTGAACCATCCAATGAGGCTACTATTCCGACAGCTGGTGGTAAAGAAAGGCCATGACGCACCGTGCCCCTCTATAGCCGGGGCTGCACGCACGTTTTTGAAGGCCCTTTCCTAGATATGCGGGGACAGTTCTCTACTATTCCTCCCCTGGTCTTCTGTCGGGCGTTGACACCTGTCCCAAATGTAGTTCTGGGCACTTTTTGTCATGAAACTCATTCAAAAAAAAGTCTGCTGAATGTTACGAGATGCAAATTCCCAGCGTCTTGTCGTGTGTCGAGAGTCGGCCCTTTTTGACAGAAATGTCATTTCCCCCTAATTATTCCATTACCTTCAACGCCAAGTAGGCGTTCCTGGAGTTCGGCACATACACCCAGTAGAATCGGGAGGGTCCCAGGATGAGGGCGGTCAGCTTTTCAGTGTATCATCCGTCCTGTGTCCAGTGGCACGTCGCGGTGTGTTACTAGTGCTGTACGTGATTGCCTGTCACTGCCATGGAGTAAAAGGTCTTTTCTTTCAACCTGTACAAGGAGTGCGAGTGAAGGGATTTTCGGATCATCAGACACAACCTAAGGTGGAGGGTCGTACTTTTGATGCAGCCGTGAGGGCGGTAAGGTGTTTAAGACATTCGTCCACGGTACTGATCATAGGATTGCACAGCGGGCTTGACCGTGACGTTGGCCTCGACTGTCAATCAACAAACTTGCTGTTGGAAATGACTGAAGGCCATGTCACTGATTGTCAATCCCTGTTGTCACGTTTGAAAGTGAAGACTGTATCATGATCATCATGACGCAAAAAACGTTGTTTTTCCTATAAGTAGGAACATGCCCTGTGTCGTCATCCTCTTATGCTCTGAGAACATACGTATGTAGTCGACCCCCTCGTATATCGATCTGGTTGACAGCGTAGCCCACTCGGCATATGTTTCTGCTGTCATGTACGCCATTCGTATGAACCAGCGTCACGTATTCTGTTTATGCACCATCATGGAGGTGAGTTCCTCATCCCGGAGTGCCTTCATACAACCAAAGATACGAACGCCTCCCACTTACCCTTGTCCTCCACCTGGATTCCAACCTCTGTTCTCGCCGTGGACATCATCAACCACAACCTCTGCCCTGACGTCGCCTTCGCCAAAACCTTCTTCCTCACCCTAGGGGGACCATCATGGGGTGTGCGTTTCCGCAACACGCGTTTGGTTCTCTGCGTGTATCAAAGGATTTGTCAAGTGAAGTCCACTCCGGAAGAAGAGGGTTGCGGATAGGACCGTAATAGCTGTGACGATGATCAGGGGTTACCGATACATTCAATATCACTGTGCTCACCTCGGCAGGCAGACCTGAACGTCCGAAGGGGCTGGAGAATCCTGTCGGTCCCAAGCATTCTGGCTGGGTATCTTCATCGTCATGAACACCTTTCAAATGACATATGAATGACGCCGTGACAAACATACTACTTCTTCCATCTCTCTTTACTTCGTTCCTAGGTACGTTAGTGCTGATTGGATATTTCTCAGTCTCGCAACCTAACGTGTCGCACTTGGAAAGGTGCTGAGTTGTGTAGTCAATAGTCGGTGTTGGGTAAGAGTACGCAAGTACGTTTATACCTCTTTCCTCAGGTACGAGGAATATCCCTTAGTTTGCTTCGCGTAAATGGGCGGGGCACCTGAGGGGGCGATGTCTTTACGCATGTGGGGAGACTTCAGTCATGAAAGCTTGAACGAGATGCTGTATCGACCGGTGGACTGGGCTGTAAAGAAATTCTCATTACACAATACGCTACTGTTACGACGATAAACTGACCGTGAGAGTTTGTTGGAAAACAGGATTACAGTATGAATCGAGTGCTGATAGTTTGTCGCAGGTGCCTTCATCGATAACCTTCATATCTCTCCGTTCATTTCATTGGCATTGCTACTTGAAATGCATGACTATCCGAACATTTCATGTTGGTGCGCTGTGCTGTGACAGTACGATATGCTCATTGACTAGTTCGTATGGTGACATTACTTTACAGGATGCACTCTTTCTGAAAGATGGGGTTATCTGCTTTAAAAGAGAAGACCGCCGACTGACCGGATTGGATAAGCTTGTCAACGGAATGTTTTTGATCGCAGTGTTAGCCCAAATTGTTGCAGAGAAGGTGGCGTACAGGCTGCGGTACTAGTTTCCTCGAATCCTTGGGCTCCGTACGTTACCTATGACTTGGGCACAGTACGACGTGAGTTCCTATGAACTGAACTTAGGAAAAGCAGCACCTTTTTTGAATGTGTACCCATCGCTGTACCTGGTGGATATACACGTATCTCATGGGCAGATGATGCTCTAGCAATATTAATGTCCGACGGTGTTGCGAGCACTGTGCTCCTCCACACTGCAACAGACACACGCGAATCACTTCCGCCCAGTGTATAGTAGCCTTGGGAAAACGTGAACAGCGCGTTGCAAACGCAACAATGGGTCAATCGGTAAGTCTGCGCTTGTGAATAGTGGGCTGACACCAATCGATTATTCTTTCAACAAACACAATTCACGACACATTTTCTTTAGTACAAACAAGACTACAACACAATCGGCACACTTATACAAGTTCACTGATCCTTCGCACGATTCCTTCTTTGCGCCAAACTACAATGCGACGTTGTTGCAGCCAACATAGACAAGATTGTCCTATGAAAAGCGTCAATGAGGAATATGCTAGATGTCCCGTATTTATGGAAGACTTACGCTCTGCGCGCTCTCGCAGCAAACCGTCTGAGTAATGCAGGAGCCAATGAAGGCCGAGCAGCAGCGATGTCATTGGGCGAATGTATAGCAACAGCCACAATCTAGAATGGAGGGAACTTCTGATGCAGCCGTGAGTGCGACAACGTAGACATTCATTCAGCACTAATCATGGGATTGCACAGTGGGCCGGGAAGTGGCATTAGTCTACGGCTTCAGGGGGAATTACCTATGGAAAGGGCTCACGACACACGGCTTCCGTGTGGTGCCCAATCGCATATTGCGATGGTCACGCCCTTCTATCGCCACCGCTTTGGAATGGCGTTAGTCATCAGTATAAAGACCACGATCCTGTACATCGATCGCACCTGCGCCTATATTCTTCCCAGTATATTTCACACCCGGACGGTCTACCTTGAAGCGCCAGGACTAACTTGTTCGATATTCTTCAAAATACATGGCGATAGCAGGGCATAAAGAATTCCGAAGTAATGAAACAACAAACACTCGTAGTACAACGGCGTGGCCGTCATGATAGCGAAACTACCCAATGCTACTTTTATCAACCCATTTTCGCCACATTCCTACCGAACTGTAATGACCTCGCCTTCCACTGTCAACAAATTCTTCATTCAAACGCTTCACGTCGAAATTTGTCTAAAATGTCATTCTCGAGAGGTTGTCCCACCCCATCTCCACGCTTATACAACTGCAACTTCCCTGCGCGATACACCAAGCTTAGTGGCGCTCCCCTGCCATGTTTTCGTACGGCCTTCAAAATGTCGCTCAGAAGAGTCTCCAATTTAGCCATCGCAGTTTCGGCCTCCTCAGCATGGGCTGCCGTCCCCTGGGCACTGAGCTGCACCTTCTCAACTTGCCCAAACGTACCACGTATGTGCCTTGCCAAGTACAAATAAGGAGTTTGCGACAGGTATAACTGGGGGTAAATATCTTTCCAGTTAGGTTCCCTGCGTGCCGATCTCGTCTTGATCTCGACCACGCTTGACTGAGGAAGGACTGAGCGAGGTGAAGTCAGTTTTATATTAATCCCGAAGCAGCTTGGGTAGGCCGAATCATCGAAGAATATCGATGTTTCTCTTGTCGCGGCGTTCAGTGGGGAAGAGGAGAATTTGGAGGGATGGTCATCATCGCTTTCTAACTCCACACAAGCATCAACCTCGTAACGAAGCAATACTTTGAGTCTGCCGAAGTCCTAGTGGTATGGTCAGTGACAGAGTTACTTGAGACGTCATCATATTCGCAGTGACGTACGTAGCTGATGATGCGATGGTGACATATATCGTCTTCAGACCCACAACGTGGTTTGGTGGCAGCTAGCTCATACTCGTGCCCGTATCCACAGAATTCATTGATAGTCACGACCCAGGCTTCTTCACAGCACGTAAGGAGACATGTCTTCCCCGCCAAATCAAGGTCAATACGAAAGACCTTTTCATGTTGTTGGTCGATGAAACGTAACAATTTGCGTAGGTTACTCCTGTCTGTGACGAGGTCTAGGTCACGGTACTGGAAGTCGTCATTCAATGAGTCGACGGACGCAAATATGGGTATGAGAGAGGAACGATTGCCCATGCGCAACGCATTGTGATTGACATAATGGATACCCGAGTCTGCCGGGACGGTTGTAACAGTGGTGTTCCTCCATATTCGGGGATAGCCTAGTACGTACTATATGGGTGTTAACGAACAAGCTTCTACCAGCTTGGCTCACCTGGAACGGCGATGGTAGGTGTTGTCCTCTCGATCCACGAATAAGAGGCAACCGGCTTGACATTGTGTAGCTGTACTGAATTAGAAGCATGGGCTACAGCGGCGGAAGAAAACGCCTCAATGGGTCCCTCTAGGCCTTTCATGAGGAAATTGTCACTAGCGGGAGACTGGTGAGTGACAACTGTCGTCCTGTAAGACATGGTACTAGCACAGGTGTCTGAAGTTAGCGCGGACACTATGATCTCTCCCTTTTATATGTATCGCTAGTGCAACCTACCGCTACTTTTTGTAAATCGCAGATCATGGTGCTGCGGAGCTCCTAGGATGGAAGAATGACTGGCTGGGACCAATGACCGCACAGCTTTGTGCAGATAATGATACTCTCGTGACCCTTGTCCTTCTTCTATTTTGACGTTCCAGATAGTGACGGGCGCTAGGGGGGCCGGAATGGGCCGTATCACGGGAGATGATGCGGAGCTTTAATTGGCACAGAATTTTCTCCGCTAAGAGAGGGATCCATATCTACGCACGTGACACGCCACAGATGGCCTGCAGGGGCAGGTGGTCTTGAGAAGTGGGAATGCGACGTTGATTGGGACAACTAGCGTATATAGAACTATCGCCTGCCACACTTTCACAGACCCCGAGATTTGGTGGATCTGCTACCCTACAGTCATACAGCTTCACAAAGGTGGAATATGAAGAATACGTGACGGTCGGGGTTGAGCGGGCGTAATGGCTGATATGGTCCTGCCTCGAAAAAAGGATGTCATTGAAGGGACGTCATGACTCGGTCATACACGGACACTCCATCGGTATACGCTGTCATGGTATCATTCACATCTAAGCTCATTCCATCCCAACGTGAACCGCAAGGGCATGTCACGCTGACTTGTTCTTCCACACCACCATCCTGTACATCTGTCCCAGGACATACTGTCTCGGCAACCACTGTGAGATACGCACCATCCATGCATTCCACCCGAGAGACAAATATGGGGGTGGGCATGTCGCTAATGCCTTCGCCACGACCTCACGTGCGAACGCGTCGGTAGGCATACAATCCTCTCTCGCAACCACGTTCATCATCTCTATTAACCGCTCTTCGTACTCGACGTAATGCGAGGTTGGGGGTAACTTGAACGTGAGAGCTTGGTTTTTAGAGATGTTGGATTTGACGCCACCAGGTGCAACAAGCATCACTTTGATACCGAATGGTTTGAGCTCCATTGAGAGGCCTTCGGTGATGCTGTGTAATGCAGCTTTGGCAGCGCAGTACAGAGTATTCCAAGGCGTCGTTCTAGTATCGTCGATATCATCCTCAGTCATGATACTCTGATGTCGGATGCATCTTGGAAGGAGACTTACAATACACCACCGAGAGACCCGATATTGATGATGAGACCGTCGCGTCGCTCGATCATAGATGGTACGATGGCATTCGTGACACGGAGAGCGGCAAAGGTGTTGAGTTCGAATGCGTTTCGGATTTGCTCGATCGTTGCTTCGGCAACTGGACCTAGTGCAATGTGCATTGCATCAGCTATTGGCTCTCCGGGCGTACGGGCAACTACCCAATAAAAGGCTATAAAAGACGACTATTCGCAGCTATGGCCAGCGCACCCGCATTATTCACCACAACATCTATCTTGCCCTGTTCTTCTAATATCTTCTGCGTCACGGCGCTAATGTCCTCCTCCTTTGTGACGTCCAAAGCCATCGTGCGGATCGTATCGTGTTGGAAGTCCTGCATGGTTTCGGGCCTGCGGGACGTCGCGTAGACAATGCATCCTTTGTCTGCAAATTCTTCGCAACTGGTAGTTCAATAGTGTGAACAACCAGAACAGCGTCGTTGTACGGCGCCAGCACCAAGACCTAGAATCCACAGGGAAGGCAACGATCAATGCAAACTGAATAAGCCAACAACACAAACCCTAGACACGGACGTACAGATGAAATCCAATACCCCCCGTCGTACACCCTGTCACGAGGACTACCTTGGGTTTTGAATGGTTAGGCATGGACCTGAGGCAGTAGTTTTAGGTACCGAATAGTGGTCTTGTACATGGGATTAATCCGGCGAAGTAGACAGGCCAAAATAACCTACCCGCCAGCGCCAAGTCATCTGCTCCTGCACGTGTGGATCCAATGCAAAGTTTTCGCGGGTATACAGTTACGAGTTGCATGGACTCCCACAATCAATTGACCACAGGTTGCTAGTCCGACGCAGATATCCAGTGACAACTTACGGGAACACTTCTCAAATAATAGTCTTGCGCCCCACGACACCGACGACTCCATCCCGGGAAAACACAGGACTGATACGCCAGCGATGGCCACTTTCAGCGAATCCACCTTTGATGCCCTCTCTTACACCCAGCGTACCCCCGTTCGCTGTACAATTGTATCTTCAACTTCCATCGAAATCGCCATCGGCGCGATTCGCAATACCTGTGGACGGACACGAATGCGAATGCAAGGTGGAGGGGGTAGTGCATTTTGGTCGTGGAACGGTGTGTTTCGGTCATCCCTACAATCTGTTCCTCAGAGTAGGGCTGCTATTTGAGATGCTACCCGAATGCTGGTACACACTAGTCGCGAACCACTATCATGGACGCACAGGCCAGGCAACGTTCGAGCCACACCTTTTACACATGTTCTCAGAGTCGATCTCTGCGAGAATATGGTCCGATCAACCCGGGACTGTAGCGAGTCAATGATGCATTTGACCCAGCCTGCACTTCGAAGCCGAAGACGAACGATCGGGGTTCATTGTTGAATCGCTAGCAGAAGCATCGATTCCGTCGTTGCGGGTGCGTTTCCCTCTCTTTCCCTCACTGTCCTGTGTTCGTTCCCCATCACTTCCCGGTCTACCATTCGGCAATGCTCATTGCATCGTGGTCGCTTCGCATATGTCACTGGTTCAGTTGGTCCAGGGCATCGCCCCAACTCGCAAGGAACATCATAAAGGCGGGATGGCCACAGCTTGGGTGTGTTCTTCCCTTTGTAGTCATGCGACCTACTATACCACAACATTAACCCAGATCTACACCGCGTTCGCTTGTACGCCCACTCTCATCTCACACTCCTTGTTTTACACCATTCTGCTTCGCATGACACCACATCAGCCATTGGTCGATATTGACGATAACCTGATCGGAACGTCTTACTGAGGTATCTTTTGGGTGTGCCTGAGCCCAGCTCCATTTTCGTCACCACCACTGGAGCGCGGCGGATATTCGAGTGATTGGACAGGGTATATATTTGACAGGTTTATTCTTCCTTTCATTACTCAGCAATCTCATCTCACCTTTCGCATCCCGTATCATGTCTCCTGACTGGGGGTTAGATGATTGGGTTCATACTTACCAGCACTTTCATGCGCTCGAACTCCCCCGATTCTCATGTGCAAGACGACGTCATGGTCGGCTATACTTGCATACTTCAAGACGTGGAGCGCTCTACATGTATTTTGAGAGATGCACGCGAGGGATGTAAGGCATTCTGAGGGACCGGCCAAAGTGAGATTTCGGAAAAATTTAAGGCGGAGGGCGGCAATGGGTGCTAGTGGCAGAAATGGGGCTGGCAATAGGGAGTGTGTGGTGGTCAACCTATCCATCTCCTCCAGGAAGGATGGGGCATCCTTCCAGAGTGCGTCTGCCAGGCTGAGAGCGCGTCTGCTAGGGAGAGTGCGCGTCTGCCAGGGGAGAGAGTGCGTCTGCAAGAGAGTTGATTAGTAAGAGTGCGCGTCACCATAAAAGGAAGTGCGTGTCGATTAGTCAGAGTGCGCATCTGCAGAGAGTTGCTTAGTAAGAGTGCGCGTCTGCCAGGGAGAGAGCGCGTCTGCAAGAGAGTTGCTTAGTCAGAGAGCGCGTCTGCAGAGAGTTGCTTAGTAAGAGTGCGCGTCTGCTAGGGAGAGAGTGCGTCTGCAAGAGAGTTGATTAGTCAGAGTGCGCGTCTGCAAGAGAGTTGCTTAGTCAGAGAGCGTGTCTGCAGAGAGTTGCTTAGTAAGAGTGCGCGTCTGCTAGGGAGAGAGCATGTCTGCAAGAGAGTTGCTTAGTCAGAGCACACAGGACAGCCACTGGTCATGACCAATGATGATGAGTGGCTGTGCAAGTGTGTTAGCATACATGTATGTTAACTGAGTATAACCCCCAGACAACATGACCACAGAACACTGCAGTAGAGTGGTGAGAGTGTGGATTGGTTAGTAAGAGTGCACATGACCAGAGTGTTGCTTAGTCAGTAAGGAAAAGGTGGTGGAAAAATGAGAAGCAAACAATGACAAACAAAGATAGTATACATGTATACTAAATGAGTGACAGCAAAACACAAGACAAAGAGAGAAGTGTGACATACACAGGACAAAGACCAGTCAAAAAAAAACAAGCAGTAGACAGACAAGTGACCCCCCAGCAAAAAAAAAGCAGAGACAAACAGTGAGCAACTGGCAACAACAACAACAGACAAGTTTGACCCCCCCCCACACACACAGACAGTAACAAGAAAATGATCCCCCCCACTGCAGACACTGAGTGAAGAGTGACACCTGCACCACAGTGACACAGTGACAGAGACAGAGAGAGCAAAGACAATAACCCCCCCACAGACACCCCCACAGACACAGACACAAAGTGAGGAGTGACACAGAGTGACATAGACAAAGTAAGCAGTGACAGTGACAGTGCCACATATACAGTAACAGAGACAGACACAATAGAGACGAGAGTGACCCCCAGAGAAAAAAAAAGAGGCAGAGAGTGAGAGTAACCCCCACCCCCCAAAAAAAACACAGTGATGACACACCCCCAGAGCCAGAAACAGTGACAGAGACAGACATAGCAAAGAGAGAGTAACTGCCCACACACAGTGGAAGGCACAAGCACAAACACCGCCAGGAAAAAAAAATAGCAGAGAGAGACCCACAGAGTCAACTGTGATGACACCTGCCCAGACACACAGTGACAGACAGTGATGAAAAAAAAGAGAGACAGAGAGTGACAAGTGACAACCCCCCCACACAGACACAGTAGAGACAGAGTAACCCACACAGACAAAAAAAACAAAGTCAGCGGTGACACAGACAGCACAAGCAGTGACAACCACCCAAGACACAGTAACAGACAGAGAGACAGTAGAGACAGAGTGACCCCCCCCCCCCCCCCCACACACACACAGTGACACAAACAAAGAGTAAGCAGTGACAGACACAGACCCCCCCCACAGACAAAAAAAAAAGAGGCAGAGACCCCCCCACAGACAAAAAAGAAGAGGCAGAGACCCCACCCCCCACACACACAGTGACAGGTACAGACACAGGCACAAAGTCAACAGTGAACAGTGACAAAGACAGAGAGAGTAAAGACAGAGTAACCCCCACAGACACAAAGTCAGGAGTGACACAGTGACAAAGACAGACACAAGAAAGTGGACAGTTGAGAGTGAGACAGACAGAACAAGCAGTGACAGTGACAACCCCCCCCCCCCCCCACAGACATAATGACATAGACAGAGACAGTAGAGACATAGTAACCCCCACCCCCACTGCAGACACAGACACAGAGTGAACAATGACACCCCCCACAGACACAGTGACACCCCCCCCAGACAAAAAGAAAAGACACACAGAGAGTGAGAGTGAGAGTGACCCCCCCAGACACAGACACAAAGTTCGAAGTAGCACCCCCCACAGACACAAAAGCAGCAGTGACAGTGACAACCCCCCACACACAGTGACAGACACAGACAGAGACAAAAAAAATAGAGCAGAGAGTGACCCCCGCAGACAGTGACAAAGACAGACACAGACAAAAAAAAAAGCAGAGAGTGACATGCCCACAGACACAGTGACAGAGAAAGTTTGACAGTGATGACCACCCACACACAGTGAAAGAGACAGCACAGACAGACACAGTAACCCGCCCAAACACAGTGACAAAAAAAACAGACACAGACCCCCCCCCCACACACAGTGTCAGACACAGTAGAGACATAGTGACCCCCCCAGACAAAGAAAAAAAAAAACAGAGAGACAGAGTGAAAGTGACCGCCCACAGACACAAAGACAGACACAGACCCCCCCCAGACACAGTGAAAGAGACAGGACAGACAGACACAGTAGAGACAGAGTGACCCCCCCCCCCAGACAAAAAAAAAGAGAGAAAGAGACTGCCACAGACACAGTGACAAAGACAGACACAAGAGAGACAGACACAGACAAAAAAAATAAAGCAGAGAGTGACCCCCCCCCAGACAGTGACAAAGACAGACACACAGACACAGTGGACAGACAGACGACAGACGACAGTGAGACAGCAAGTAACAGTGAGAGTAACGGCTGAGTGACCCCCCCCAAAGAACCGCCGGGAGTTGACCGCCGAGTAACCCCTCCCCCCCCCTAATAATCTTACCCGTGCCCCAGAGCCTCTGGGGCCGGACGCGCCTCTCGGACGGACGCACCCCTCGGCACAATCCGTCGACGATTTGGGCCTCCCCCAGCGCAATCCGTCGATGATTTGTGTCTTGCTTCAGGCATGGACGCGCTCATCACAGCCACTGGACGCGCCCCTCACAGCCACTGGACGCGCTCATCACAGCCACTGGACGCGCTCATCACAGCCACTGGACGCGCTCATCACAGCCACTGGACGCGCCCCTCACAGCCACTGGACGTGCTCATCACAGCCACTGGACGCGCTCATCACAGCCACTGGACGCACCCCTCACAGCCACTGGACGCGCTCATCACAGCCACTGGACGCGCCCCTCACAGCCACTGGATGCACTCATCACAGTCTTTGGAAGCGCAACCTGAGCGCAATCTGTCGACGAGTTGTGCAGACAGTAGTGAAGTGTAGTACAAGTTCATGACCTGCAAAATAAAATGCACCCTGCCCCTCACAGCCATGCAAGTGTCATGCAGAGTCACATGGGAGCAATGTGATGGAGCCATGATGGTCCAGGTGTGGGAAACAACATTACTAAATATGGCAAGTGCTGTACAGTTTTAAAAGATACATCCATGAGAAAAATATCAGAACCCATCTTGACTTCCAACCACCACCATCACCATCATGCCTCGTAGTTGCAAGGAATGTGGCCTAGAGTTTGACAACAAAAACATCCATGATGCACACTGGAAGAAGTGTGTCAAGACTGTGTCCTTTGTTTCTCACACTGGACAGGAAGTCACTGTGGATCGTCATGCCAATGGCACCTTTCTTTGCTATTGCTCCCACCCCAAGTGTCCCAAGGAGGTTGGGTTTGCCACTGTGGATGCTCTGGGAAAGCACATGAAAAACCTCAAGACAACCTGGCTTGGTCCAGAAAAGAAGGCAAGTGTCTTTGACATGGATTCAGTCTAATGGAGAGGTTGACCCATGGGATTACATAAGCAGGCTGAGGGAAGGGCAGAGTCTTCTGGGCAAACTCCAGCATTAGAAATCGACATTGGCAATCCCCAGGTAAGCCAGCGCAATCCGTCGACGAGTTGTGCATGCACTAAACCCCCCACAGATGTCAGCTGGAACCATACACACTCCCAAGGTAAGCCAGCATGGCACAATTCGTCGACGAGTTGTGCATGACACCCCCACCACAGATGCCAGCTGGAATGGTACAGGATGAAACCATGAGGTCCCCCTCCCTGACAGGCCATGACGATGCTTCCATGAAGTCTCCTCAAGCAGGAATAGAGGCATGTAAAGTCTCACCATCATAACTCATCCATGACTTATGGGTCATGCAGGAGGAGGTGGCCATGGCATCTCCCAATTCTCCAAGCCCTAGATCTCCCATGGCCATGCAAGTGCAATCCCTCATGGTAAGTCATCCCATGGATATTGAACAGGACCAATGTTGAAAGATGACTGCCCAGTCACTGGTACCGCCACCACCACATGATAGCCAGGTCCCTCAGGCAGAGCCCTCTTCAGCAGAAGGGGTCGAATCCCATTTGATCCATCATCCCTACTTGGATGGCCTCAACATGATGGTCAATGTAGAGCTTCGCTTCCTCATATGTCAGCTTTGTGAGGAAGGCATCGCCCCTACTGCTGGACGAGCACACTTGGTCAATAAACATGCAGAGCTTCTGCCAATGTTCGACCAAGACCGCTTTGACAGCATCACGATGCAGCTACAGGTGGCAACTTCTCTTCCAAACATTGTCGGACCCCGATCCAGGGTACATGGTCTGGCAGTATTCGATGCCATGGCATGCGACTCATGCACCGTGGTATACACGAAGCAGAAGAAGATGAGGGCACATCATGGCTCAAAGCATGGCGACCTACCCATCCCACAGCATTGGCGGTCTTGCAAGGCCCAGCGCATGAAACCAGAGGGTGCAGGAACGGTGCGCCAACTTTGGGAGGTCGCCACACAGGCAAGGGCAGGGGAAGACTCCAGGGAAAGGGCATTGGCAGACAAGCTGCTGGGAGAACTGGAAGAGCAGCTCAAGACGGTGCGAGTACCCAAGGACAATCGGCTAGTCAGCCCATGGCTTCTCACCACACGCTGGCATGAATGGGCACGGTGGCTGAGGAAGCCCACTGAGGAATTACGTGCCATGGTCGCTCTGCCAAGACCATCTTTGCCTGAAGAAGAGCATTACAAGACATTGGTGGAGACCATCGAGCTGTACTTTGAAGAAGCAGTGACGATGATCGACAGCACCGACGAGCTAGTATTGCAACGGCTCAACTCCCCCGACCCTGTCAAAGGGTAAGTGGGCATGGCGCAATCCGTCGACGAGTTACGCTGACCCATGCCATCTTCTCTAAGCATCTCCAACACGCCCTTTCATAGACACCAGCACGATGGCACATTGAAGAAGTACATGCATCCAGTGATCTGTTTCATCACCATGTTGCTGCGAGACTTGTGGATGATACCCGATGCCAACATGGTCATATTAAAACTGGATGACATGCTTCAAGAACCAGCCCCAGAGCAGTCCCACATACTGGCTCAACTGCATGCCATGCTGCTCAAGGTCTGGACCACCCCATGGTCCAAGTCCAAGTATCACATCGTTCCCGATCCCACGGAATCATGCCTCGCCCTCCTCACTCTGAATCGGGATGGCTCTTTCAAGTCTACCAAGGAAGTCACCACGCTCATCGCCAAATTTGAGTACTGCATGCGCCTCACCTTCTTGAGAGAGATCAGAGCACGTGCATCTGCAGGCGACATCGAGGTAGACGAAGAAGCTGCCTGCGATGCCCTCCAGCCATGGTTCACCGAAAAGAACTATTCGACCTTTGCCAGACTGCGCTCCTTGCAACATAGAGCATCTGCCATCTCCTTCAGTACCATGGCTTTGCCAAGCATCTGGTGGACGGACACAGAGGCATGGTCGACCCTCAGCTTCAAGGGCAACCACGTCGCCTTCACAGACGTATGCAAGATCTTCAAGGATGTGGAGGAGGCTCTGGTGGCCACGTGGGAGAACAAGGTACTCAAAGGCCTGGAGCTCAGGGCAGACTACGAGCAGGTGGTGGATGATCCCTCCAACAAGGATGTGGGCTACTCTTTCCTGTTCGACCCAAGGAACTCTTGTTTCCAGGACAGAGCATGTCTGGTGAGAGCAGTGGTACGAGGGCATGGTCCCTTTGCCAACTTCCTGGTGCAGAGGGAAGACGAGCTGGTCTGGAACAGGGCAGCGCTGCGTGGTTGGTTGCAAGACTATGCAGAGTTGCAGAAGTTGCTACTGATGCGTGCAGAGATGCTCAGCGGGGCACCCAGTCGAGGAACGGAGCTGACGGCCATGCTATATCGAAACACCCAAGCACGAGACACTCGGAACCTGATGGTGTTTGGCAAACACGTCACCCTCCTGGGCCAATACTCCAAGATGTCAGCCCTCACCTGCCAAGACAAGCTGATCCCACACGCTCTGGATGCACTCACCGGCGACATCCTCATCCAGAACCTGGCACTGGCACGCCCCTTTGCAGAGATCTAATAATCTCCTTTCCGGAGTCAAGCTTGACTCCGCAGACCGGTCTGCAGACTTTCCCGCAGTCCACCCAAATTTTCCCACAGACTCCTACCATACATGGCAACCAGTCTGCAGACTTTCCCACAGTCCACTCAATTTTCCCACAGACTCCGCAGACTTTCTCACAGTCCACCCAATTTTCCCACAGACTCCCTAATAGTCTGCAGACTTTCTCACAGTCCATTAAAATTTCCCACAGACTGCCACCCCATACATGGCAGGTAGTCTGCAGACTTTCCCACAGTCCACTACTTTTTCCCACAGACTTCCCAAATGGTCTGCAGACTTTCTCACAGTCCACTACTTTTTCCCACAGACCAACCAATTTTCCCACAGACTTTCCCACAGTCCACCCAAGTTTCCCACAGACTCCTTCCATATATGGCAACTTTCCCACAGTCTTTCCCACAGTCCACTGAATTTTCCCACAGACTTTCCCACAGACCACCTTTTTTCCCACAGTCAACCTTGGTTTGCCCACCCTACTGTCCAAAATAAGCGACCGGTCGCTTATTCTAGGTTCAGCAGAATGACTACCCAAGTGGCAAGCGTGGTGGTGGTAGCACTAGCCAAATGGTAAGTGGCAACTGGCAGGGCAGACAATAAGTGACCAGTCACCTATTTTTGAGGGATGAGGGAACAGTGGCAAGAGTAGACACTACTGAAAGCTGGAGTCTGGAGACTAGATGACAAAGATAGATGAGGTAAAACTAGTGAACCATAGGGCAAGCAGCAAGTGGTAGAAAATAGGCGACCGGTCGCTTATTTCTGAGGCAAGACTCAACTGGCAAGAGTAGACTGGGATGGAGCAAGGGGCTAGTGATGAGACTTGTTTCTATTTTCCCACAAAAGCTTACCCTCAAGTTCTCCACAGACTGCCCATATATTTTCCCCCAGAATACTTTTTTTTTTTTGTCCATGAACAACATTGATTTTGTCCCATACAATCCCCACCACCCCAGAAATAAGCGACCGGTCGCTTATTTCTGGGCACAGCAGAATGAACCAGCTAAATTGCTGTAAACTTGCAAGTGACAGAAGTGGCATCTGCAGAGCAGACCACCACCTGCCAAAGAGTCAACCAATATCATCAGGATGACCCATCAGCTGACAAATTTTCCTAATGGGGATTGCCCAAATGGGGTTATTACTGCATCTGGATTGTTTGTCAGTATTTATATATATAGTTTTTACTGTGGGAACTTTTCCTTTTTGCTTCTTTCTCTCTTACCACCACCATCTATCTCAGCCATGCCTACCATCCAACTCCCTCACACCAATCAAGTAGTAGACTTGGAGAGGAATGAGGAGGGTAATTTCATCTGTCATTGCACTCACAAGGATTGTCCCAGGCCATTCAAGTTTGCCAAGAATCTCAGGATCCACATCTTGAAGGCTGGGACTAGATGGGATTAGGTTAGGTTAGGTTAGGTTTAGGTTAGGTTAGGTTAGGTTAGGTTAGGGTTAGGTTAGGTTAGGGTTAGGTTAGGGTTAGGTTAGGTTAGGTTAGGTTAGGTTAGGTTAGGTTTAGGTTTAGGTTAGGTTAGGATGAGATAGTATGCTAAAAGCTTACTAATAATCTTGTCGAAATCTGAAGAAAACTGCTTGATAGCGCCAATTGCCGGTACTATTGCTAGTACCTGCGCGATTTCGAGCAGTGTTGCTCTCTTCAGGGCATATGCTATCGTTTTTTATAGACGAGAGGTGGTCCGTGCACGGATTTCTACCACCTGCGGCAAGGGTTGCCTTAAGCAACTACCTACTTCGTTGGGCTTAGAGCAGGGCCGCACGAGGCCGGCGTGAGGCAGCCCCTAACAAGAGGCGCTCCAGGCCGTTTCCTACTTTAGTCCTACTGTTTCCACAGCGAATAAACCCGGCGAGTCGTCCGATCACTAGTGACATCATCTTTCTTAATACGGTTAAGGCTGGATTAACACGCCGGCGGTCTGATTGACAGCGGGCGCTGACAGCGGTACCCCGTCAGGGCGTAGGGTTCTAACCAGAACGTTCCAGGCCGTGACGTCACATACTATAAACGGAAATATTTGCTTTCCCCTCGGCCCAGGGTCTAGTGCCAGGCACGAGCCCCGGCAAGATCCGTTTGTTAATCACCTGACAAACGGACAGAGCGGGCCGACTCTCAACGCCGTTGCGGTGCAACCGGATCTAAAATACCTCCGGCGTCTATTTTCCTTATAAGGAAATATGACGTAAGAAAGATGTGAAAAATGATCGGCAAGTCGATTGCCTAATCGGTTAAGTTAAGTTAGGTTAGGTTACGGGTATGGGTTTGAACCACCCGAGCTACCGGGTACACCGGGCCTTAACACCGAATTAGAAATCGTCGAACAAGCCGTCGTCGTTTACCCCGTCAATGAGTGGGTCGATAACATCAACGTTATCGGCCTCTACATCAGGGACAAGCAGAGCTTTTTTCCATGTATTGAACATATCCCCTAGGTTACGCGTACGTTTTCTAGAGAGTATCCAATCTTTATCACACAATCCGGCACGGTCTACACAGAACGTTTCCACGGGGTCCCCGAGGTCCCTGTGAGAAAGCCACTCGAGGGGAGAAGCTACTTCGCCCGCCCCCGCACCTCTCGTAGGATTAGCTAAGGGCAAGGTACCCGAAGGCTCCGCTAGCCGATCGGCAACTGCCGCGTCACGACTCTGCGACTCCTCCCGGACTTCCTCGGCGGGACCAGGGTTTCCCACGTGGCCCCGTAGCCATGCTTCCGTGTCGGCAGTTTTTGCCCTTAAGGCACGGAGATCTGCTATCCAGGATTGTGTAATTACTTGTCCTAATTCACTGACGTTGAACGATTGCCAAGCCGAATTGTAATGGGTCTTAAGGACCAATACGGAACGTGCCGCCGGCTTCTCCCGAAGTCGGTTGTCCCATCGTACGGTAAAATTATCCTTAATCCAGCAATTCAGAAGACGTAGTGGATAGCCACGTCCGAGGTATAGGGCTTTAAGCCCGTCAACCGCTTCCCGGATACCACTCGACAGTGGAGGAAAGTGTAGCTAGTCTGGTCATCTCGCCTAGGAATGTACCTTTCTTAACATCCGTAGGGTGGTGAGAGACCCAGGGTAATCGTTCATAATGGTTGAGTGCTTTTTGGTATGGCTTCCATCCCAATTGGCGCGAGACCGGATCGAGATAGATTAGCATGTCCAGAAATGGAGTATTCCATTCTGACACCGACCATTCTATATTTACTCGTTTCGGTTGATAATTATCCCAATCATATTTAATATTGGATATAATTCCGAGTGCCTCATCGGCAGATTCGGCGTAAACAACCGCAAATACATCATCAATGTATCGCCCAAAGAACGGGACTACCCGGCAGAACTCCGGGTCATGCATTAGTCGAGTTTCATGGGCGATCCCCCAAATATTAGCGATGTCCGGCGAGGGAGCTTGTCCCATAGCGAGGCCGTCGTTTTGGAGGTAGTATTTGCCTTGAAAGGAAACGATAAGGTTTTCATTGGCTATTCGTAAGCACCGCCTAAACACCTCAATCTCGATTTCGGAGGCATTCGGGTTATAATTACGGTACGCGTCGAGAGTAACATCAAGCGCGTCTCGCAAAGGGATGTTAGTATAATAGGCGACAATATCGCCACTAACTATCCATGCTTTCCTAGAATAGTCCAGTTTTAGTGTACTTAATTGTTGCGCTAAGTGTTTCGTTCCCTTAAGGCACCAATCCGCGGCATCGACCGCTTTTTTAAGACACTTGGATACATATTTAGCAGCTGGTGCCTGAGCCGTGGAGTGGCAAGGCACGATAGGACGGTAACCGACCGGCTTCTTATGTATTTTTGGAATTACATAAAAGGAAGGCAACACCGGATCGGTATCCTCATCCTCAGGACAGTTTGATACCAAAAATTTAACTAGCTGCTGAGATAAACCCGCTTGTCCACATAGCGTAGCAATTTCGTTTATCTCATAATATATATCCTTGTAGATTTCTCTGGCATCGTGTAACGTTATAGAAGAATATACACGTGCGTCGCTGAGTAAACCTAGGGCTCCGTCAATGATCCAGTTCTTCCGTACTACGCAAACTCCGAGGTTCTTATCTGTCACGGTAACTATGAGACCCTTGTCTCTAAGGAACCGTTCAAGGCGGTCAACATCCAGTGCTTCGGAAGAGAAGCGGTGTGGATTATGCAGGGAAGGTACGACTTCTTTTACGTAACGGTTTACGTACGTCCATCCTTCGCTGAGGCCTTTCTCAATATAGGAGTCGGCGGAAGGAGCTAATTTAGTTCTCTTCCGCCTGAGATCGTAGTCTGGATCATAATCCGACTCGTCGTTATTTTTCATAAAATGAATGCGCCATCTTACACGTTCACAAAAGTCCTCAAACGTAGATAAGATTTTGTTCCCATTCTTGGGAACGCGCTAATAGGTAACGACAACCTAACTAAGCATATGATGAATATTGGTGGGAAGATCCACCGCAGGTCCGATATGTACACTACCCCTGAACCGCATCGCTGATACTAACTCTGCTGGGGCGGACATGATAAGGAATCTGATGGCGAGTGGCGCGGGGATCATCAATAATTCATCCGGATATGATAAGGGATTTTCATACCGCCAGTCCAGGCGCGATAAGCGCGATATTACGTCGTCCTGGACTTCTTTTTGCCCTTTTTGGCCAGGTCCTGGCTCGCCTTCCGCTTGTGTCCGGCCGTTTTGGCCTTCTGAGCGGCTTTCGCCGATGACTTGGCGCCGGTCTTTTTCGAGCCGGCGGGCTTTCCTTTGCCCTTCCCCTTCTGAGCCGGTTTCTTCTTCCCGGCGCTTCCCTAATGAAGGTTTAGTTATGTAAGTGGCAAAGTTCGGGTGACGTACCTGTCCCACCGATTTGAGGCGCGCGGCGACCGCTTTCTCCACCAGATCTGAGATCCGTCGCTGCTCGGTAGTGTCCTCAGACATCTCGATGTCCGCGGCCTCTTTGAGTTTTTTCTTCGCCTCAGCCTTCTGCTCTACAGCCACCTGCTTATTCCGCTCAATTATTATTAAGCGGGTGCAGAGATGCGGAAGGTCTAATTTGAAGTCGGCAACCTGCCGTTTAAACTCCGTAGAGGTATCCCACCGTAGCACAGTTTGTCCGTCTATAGACATTACTGCCTGTGCGTAGTGAGGTTCTACCTCACCCGTGACACGGTCGACGACTGCCGTAAGACGGTCCAGGTATTGAGCCTGGTGGATCTGAGATCCCAGCCATGCCGACTCCGCTTCTTTCGCCGACACCATTCGCGACAACTGAGCTACCTGATATGCGAAGTGGGCATCGGCGATCGCGGTCATCTCATCGGGGTTTTCTCCAGCCCAATCTTTGGTTATCTGGAGTTTCGGCACGTGCATGCCGAGAATTTGGGACGGGAAAGTCCCGGCCGCCACGTGTTTCCTGAGGTTATTAAGGGACGCATCTACGCCACCTTTTTTAGCCGCAAGATCGACGAGGCGGCGCAATTCGGGTCTCAAGGCTTCTCGGAAATCTGTTGGGACAAGTCCCATGATTTCCGAAAAGGTCGATGCGAGTCCCAGACTCGTCAATCGGACCTTCTGCCGATTAGCATCGGAAAGGGTCGCCTTGGCGGTGGCGGCCGCCAAGACTCCTCGATGCCACCCTGCACGAATCCGGCTTGCGCCGGGGACGCGGCACGTACTCTACTAGGACCGGGAGCACTAGACATATTTCTTTTTTACGTAGTAGCGCGCTTAACGTAAAAATAAAGTCGTTAGTACCCCGTGTGTCGAAACAATGGTTAGGATGAGATAGTATGCTAAAAAGCTTACTAATAATCTTGTCGAAATCTGAAGAAACTGCTTGATAGCGCCAATTGCCGGTACTATTGCTAGTACCTGCGCGATTTCGAGCAGTGTTGCTCTCTTCAGGGCATATGCTATCGTTTTTTATAGACGAGAGGTGGTCCGTGCACGGATTTCTACCACCTGCGGCAAGGGTTGCCTTAAGCAACTACCTACTTCGTTGGGCTTAGAGCAGGGCCGCACGAGGCCGGCGTGAGGCAGCCCCTAACAAGAGGCGCTCCAGGCCGTTTCCTACTTTAGTCCTACTGTTTCCACAGCGAATAAACCCGGCGAGTCGTCCGATCACTAGTGACATCATCTTTCTTAATACGGTTAAGGCTGGATTAACACGCCGGCGGTCTGATTGACAGCGGGCGCTGACAGCGGTACCCCGTCAGGGCGTAGGGTTCTAACCAGAACGTTCCAGGCCGTGACGTCACATACTATAAACGGAAATATTTGCTTTCCCCTCGGCCCAGGGTCTAGTGCCAGGCACGAGCCCGGCAAGATCCGTTTGTTAATCACCTGACAAACGGACAGAGCGGGCCGACTCTCAACGCCGTTGCGGTGCAACCGGATCTAAAATACCTCCGGCGTCTATTTTCCTTATAAGGAATATGACGTAAGAAAGATGTGAAAATGATCGGCAAGTCGATTGCCTAATCGGTTAAGTTAAGTTAGGTTAGGTTACGGGTATGGTAGGTTAGGTTAGTTAGGTTTAGGTTAGGTTAGGTTAGGTTAGGTTAGTTAGGTTAGGTTAGGTTAGGGTTAGGTTTAGGATTAGGTGATAGTATGCTAAAAGCTTACTAATAATCTTGTCGAAATCTGAAGAAACTGCTTGATAGCGCCAATTGCCGGTACTATTCTAGTACCTGCGCGATTTCGAGCAGTGTTGCTCTCTTCAGGGCATATGCTATCGTTTTATAGACGAGAGGTGGTCCGTGCACGGATTTCTACCACCTGCGGCAAGGGTTGCCTTAAGCAACTACCTACTCGTTGGGCTTAAGCAGGGCCGCACGAGGCCGGCGTGAGGCAGCCCCTAACAAGAGGCGCTCCAGGCCGTTTCCTACTTTAGTCCTACTGTTTCCACACAGCGAATAAACCCGGCGAGTCGTCCGATCACTAGTGACATCATCTTTCTTAATACGGTTAAGGCTGGATTAACACGCCGGCGGTCTGATAGACAGCGGGCGCTGACAGCGGACCCCGTCAGGGCGTAGGGTTCTAACTAGAACGTTCCAGGCCGTGACGTCACATACTATAAACGGAAATATTGCTCCCCCGCCCAGGGTCTGTGCCAGGCACGAGCCCCGGCAAGATCCGTTCCAATCACCTGACAAACGGACAGAGCGGGCCGACCTCAACGCCGTTGCGGTGCACCGGATCTAAAATACTCCGGCGTCTATTTTCCTTATAAGGAAATATGACGTAAGAAAGATGTGAAAAATGATCGGCAAGTCGATTGCCTAATCGGTTAAGTTAAGTTAGGTTAGGTTACGGGTTGGGTTTGAACCACCCGGGCTACCGGGTACACCGGACCTTAACACCGAATTAGAAATCGTCGAACAAGCCGTCGTCGTTTACCCCGTCAATGAGTGGGTCGATAACATCAACGTTATCGGCCTCTACATCAGGGACAAGCAGAGCTTTTTTCCATGTATTGAACATATCCCCTAGATTACGCGTACGTTTTCTAGAGAGTATCCAATCTTTATCACACATCCGGCACGGTCTACACAGAACGTCCCGGGGTCCCCGAGGTCCCTGTGAGAAAGCCACTCGAGGGGAGAGCTACTTCGCCCGCCCCCGCACCTCTCGTAGGATTAGCTAAGGGCAAGGTACCCGAAGGCTCCGCTAGCCGATCGGCAACTGCCGCGTCACGACTCTGCGACTCCTCCCGGACTTCCTCGGCGGGACCAGGGTTTCCCACGTGGCCCGTAGCCATGCTTCCGTGTCGGCAGTTTTTGCCCTTAAGGCACGGAGATCTGCTATCCAGGATTGTGTAATTACTTGTCCTAATTCACTGACGTTGAACGATGCCAAGCCGAATTAATGGGTCTTAAGGACCAATACGGAACGTGCCGCCGGCTTCTCCGAAGTCGGTTGTCCCATCGTACGGTAAAATTATCCTTAATCCAGCAATTCAGAAGACGTAGTGGATAGCCACGTCCGAGGTATAGGGCTTTAAGCCCGTCAACCGCTTCCCGATACCACTCGACAGTGGAGGAAAGTGTAGCTAGTGGTCATCTCGCCTAGGAATGTACCTTTCTTAACATCCGTAGGGTGGTGAGAGACCCAGGCAATCGTTCATAATGGTTGAGTGCTTTTTGGTATGGCTTCCATCCCAATTGGCGCGAGACCGGATCGAGATAGATTAGCATGTCCAGAAATGGAGTATTCCATTCTGACACCGACCATTCTATATTTACTCGTTTCGGTTGATAATTATCCCAATCATATTTAATATTGGATATAATTCCGAGTGCCTCATCGGCAGATTCGGCGTAAACAACCGCAAATACATCATCAATGTATCGCCCAAAGAACGGGACTACCCGGCAGAACTCCGGGTCATGCATTAGTCGAGTTTCATGGGCGATCCCCCAAATATTAGCGATGTCCGGCGAGGGAGCTTGTCCCATAGCGAGGCCATCGTTTTGGAGGTAGTATTTGCCTTGAAAGGAAACGATAAGGTTTTCATTGGCTATTCGTAAGCACCGCCTAAACACCTCAATCTCGATTTCGGAGGCATTCGGGTTATAATTACGGTACGCGTCGAGAGTAACATCAAGCGCGTCTCGCAAAGGGATGTTAGTATAATAGGCGACAATATCGCCACTAACTATCCATGCTTTCCTAGAATAGTCCAGTTTTAGTGTACTTAATTGTTCGCTAAGTGTTTCGTTCCCTTAAGGCACCAATCCGCGGCATCGACCGCTTTTTTAAGACACTTGGATACATATTTAGCAGCTGGTGCCTGAGCCGTGGAGTGGCAAGGCACGATGGACGGTAACCGACCGGCTTCTATGTATTTTTGGAATTACATAAAAGGAAGGCAACACCGGATCGGTATCCTCATCCTCAGGACAGTTTGATACCAAAAATTTAACTAGCTGCTGAGATAAACCCGCTTGTCCACATAGCGTAGCAATTTCGTTTATCTCATAATATATCCTTGTAGATTTCTCTGGCATCGTGTAACGTTATAGAAGAATATACACGTGCGTCGCTGAGTAAACCTAGGGCTCCGTCAATGATCCAGTTCTTCCGTACTACGCAAACTCCAAGGTTCTTATCTGTCACGGTAACTATGAGACCCTTGTCTCTAAGGAACCGTTCAAGGCGGTCAACATCCAGTGCTTCGGAAGAGAAGCGGTGTGGATTATGCAGGGAAGGTACGACTTCTTTTACGTAACGGTTTACGTACGTCCATCCTTCGCTGAGGCCTTTCTCAATATAGGAGTCGGCGGAAGGAGCTAATTTAGTTCTCTTCCGCCTGAGATCGTAGTCTGGATCATAATCCGACTCGTCGTTAT